>JALPQI010007241.1:0-51603 GCA_025490895.1 Thaumatotibia leucotreta | reverse complement strand
AAAGGTGCATTCAGACCAAACGAACATTCGCAATTCTAACCCCCCACTCTACGAAATTCGATCGTTACACAAAACGTGATTGGTTGATTTCGTAGAGCAGGAGATAGAACAGCGAATGCTCTTTTGGTCTGAATGCACCTTTACACGAGCCACTGAAAACTATGAACGGGGTGATTTGGTAGATTATACTGAACAACTTTTACTATGGAGCTAAGCCAGAAATCTCAAAAAAAAAATTTGGCTCTTCATACAAAATGTCCTGATCGATCGGTCAAAATGCATGAAAAAGACAATTTTTTTTTAGATTTCGTGATTGGCGTCATAGTAAAAGTTGTTCAGTATAGCCTACTAAATCACCCCGTTCAAGGTTTTCAGTGGCTCGTGTAACATCCTGTATACAACTAAATCATGCCTAGGATACAGTTACCGAATCGGCCCTAACTGGTATTCTTTCACCGAAGCTAGTGAGGGCCGATCGCAAATGGATCACGGATATTTCGCGGCGCATTGTTGCGTGTCACTGAACCTTTAAAGGTGTGTTCCGATTGGTTGTGGGATTTCAGTCAATCCTCTCAACTGTGGAAATGACCCGAAAGGACGTCTGTCACCAATGTAATTGGAAATGAAATGGTTTCGCTTTTAAAATTTTTGACAGACCGCATACGAGGGAAATTTCAGGGGAAATACCTAAACTCAAAAAAGTAAACACTTAACTTGACAGTTCATTAAATTGTACATGAATATTGCCACTATAAATATTAATCCAATCTAAAAAAAAAAAATGGACAAAAAAAGAAAATGGTCTTGTATAAGTTATTTATAAATTTTATAATACAAGTGTTGAAAGCCTATACGTTTCAGGAAAAACCCTAGTTTGATCTATTTATTTTAAAGCTTACGAAACAGCAAAGTAGTCCACTTAATACCATAGATGGCGTTAAAGACGTCAGATATAATATATATTTTTGCGCGCGCGCACGTCCAGCGTTCGCAATGAGTACGCAATAAGGATGTTGCTCCCGCCCGTCACCACAACACTGACTCACTGGAGCCAACTTCTACAATTGACTTGTTATTTACAATGCTGCATGCGTAATATTTTGATGTAGGTGGCAAACAGACATAAGGCCCGCCTTGGTAAACAGAAAACCGCGAACTTTGAAATCCGCAAATTTCGATGATCTGTCTTGCCTCCTGCCGCGCAGAGAATAAAATATTAGGTCATTACATTACCTATGAAATTGGCGTTTTGTTTGGAGAATTTTGTGAAAAGTCTATTTTCCATACAATTAATTTTGTGTATATTTTGTCATGTCAAAATCAAAATGACAAAAATTGTGCCAGTAGGTAATATTAGACACTTCTAAGGCATGTTTTTTATATCTCTATTTCATAAAACAAAGGTACTGTAACACGTTTATACCTATTTCAAACATATGAACCGGAATATGGCAAGAGTGGTTTTCAATATTCAATATAACTTAAGGAAAAAATACAATTATTAGTGTGAAATTAAATAACCTTTCTTGTGTTCTAGTGCACTGTTAAAAACAAAAAATATATCTAAGTTACTCTTTAGATAATAACATTAGGGACCAACTAAACTCTATGACCAGTCAAGTGCAAAAATAAGTATCGAAAGAATCCGCTCATAAATACAGGGTGTTTTTTTTTCGACCGTTCAAATTCTACGTAGTGAATGTGTAGGTCATACTGACCAACTTTTACTATGGGGACAAAGTCGAAATCGCGAAAAAAAAATCAGCTGTTTCATACATTTCGGCCGGCGTAATGCCGCCAATTTGTATGAAACAGCTGTTTTTTTTTTGCGATTTCGACTTTTTCCCCATAGTAAAAGTTGGTGAGTATGACCTACACATTCACTACGTAGAATTTGAACGGTCGAAAAAAAAACACCCTGTATATTACGACGTTCTTATTACACAGAATTAGAGTACACGGGGACATATTTTTGAACATTTTTGTGTACACCTTATTTGGATTTTGACTGACCAAAACACAAATTTCTTAGGTATGACCCAATATTTGCCACTGAATCTTGAATGAATAATGTAGGAAATAGAATTGCATTTCTTTTGTTTGAGGAAGCCTTTTAATAGGTCTCTGGGCGGCTGGAGGCTATCATTCTAATGACGCCTTCGTTGCAGTGACACAGAACTCCTCTAAATATACGAATTTCGAAGTTCGCGGTGGCTGGCCAGACGCCGTAGCCATCTTTACAATTGGATTGTTGTCAGAGCTCTATTATGTTGTCTCTATGATTGTTATTTACAAATCTCTGCATGCGTAATGTTATTGTAATGGTGTCAAAGAAACATATAGCTTGATGGTTTACCACTACGAATAAATAAATCATGGAAGCCGCGCGCCATACTAAATTGCCATTCAAAAATGGTCCTGGATTTTAGTTGACAAGTGGCACCCCCTCTTCAATGCATTACGGCATGCAATTTCAATTTCACCCTATAAAAACTTAAACCATAATTTAAAAATTGTTGTGATTGGTCCATCAAAGTTTTGATTGGCTATGTAGAACAGTATGGATAAACATCTCTCTTAGCTTATTCTCGCTCGTAAAATCCACTTTATCGACCAACTACATTAAAATAGTAGATACAGTCAAGTGCAAAAATAAGTAGGTATCGAAAGAATCCGCTCATAAATATGTTACGACGTTCTTATTACGTAGAATTAGAGTGCACTGGGATATATTTTTGAACATTTTTGTTATTTTGTATTTGACTGTACATTATGATATGAAACGAGAAGTGCGAAAAACAATAGTTTCTAAACGAGTGGCGATAAATAAAAACACGACCGATGGGAGTGTTTTAAATCGTCACGAGTTACGAATTCCCATTTCGCACGCATATCGTACGAGTTTATCAGTATCTATAGATGGCCCTCCGAAGTTCGACCTGTCAAGGAATGAACCACTTCTCGCACTAGTGCTTATAAAGCACCATCTGTATTGAAAGGGTATTATTATCGAGACGTGACCTCATGTATTAGACTGAAATATTGCACGCCAGATTTATCCTCATTATAAAATAATGAACGGATGGTGCTCGTTACATTTATAGGCCAATTTTACACGTTGTGAATGAAACCTATAGTTTAGTGGCACTACTGGTAACATACCTACATATATAAACTTCGTTAGATTACCGTGCTAAATTATGCACTGCACATAAATTATATCAACAAAAGTATACAGGGCGACATCGGGGTTGTGATCTCAACGGAAGAAAAGTGTTAAGATGGTCTTTTTGAATAAGGTTTCCCATAGAACAAATATGAAAAGCATTCTATTGCGCTCGCACTTATTTATTGGAGCGAGGCGAGCGTGACGACTTGTTTTATGTATCGAGTAAAACCAAAGGTAACCGATACTTGCTAACGAAAGGTGGATTTAGACTAAACGAGCGGATGCTTATTCTATCCCCCACTCTACGAAATCAACGAATTTCGACGAATCACGTTTTGTGTCATTATCATCATCATCATATCAGCCGAAAGACGTCCTCTGCTGAACATAGGCCTCCCCCAAAGATTGCCACAATGACCGGTCATGCGTCAACCGCATCCTGCGGACTCCTGCGACCTTCACCAGGTCATCGGTCCACCGTGTGTAACGAACGAATTTCGTAGAGTGGGGGATAGAATGAGCATTTTCTTGTTTCGTCTATCCACCTTCATGGTACGGCAACTCAACGCGACTCTCTATAACCACGTAACAATACATAGATAACAGTCTAATATAACTGTCAATATCGCAATAACCTATTGCCGCTGACATTACCGCCAGGAACCGGTTCCTAAAATCGGCCATTAGAGCGAGCTGGCGTATCCTCAAGGCTCCGGATCGCACTGACTCCTTTGTGCCTTGGTATATGTCGTGCCGAGTTTCTAGTATATGTGTATAGTTATATCTTTCGATATCCGTCGATGATGTATCACTATTATGTATACGATTGTCGAGTCTGCTAGACCCTATGTACCAATTTTGGTGCATTAAGGACATCTGTATTCTGAATTCTATTGTAGTTGGTTAATTAGGCCGTGTGGTGACGGCAGTAAGAATACATTTGTCATCAGTCATATTTTAAAGACAAACGGGTCTTAATCGCGTAAACTTACCTACGTTTAATTATATCCTGACGTTTCGGGTATGACGTTACACCCGTGGTTGCAGGCAGACTCGACCTGCCTAAGACGTAAGTTTACGCGATGAAGACCCGTTTGTATTTAAAATAGGACATATACCAGGTTATACCCATTCTCGATTCTCGGAGATATCGAGTAACACACAAAAAAAAATCTGTAGAATTGAGAACATCTTCCTTCTTTGAAGGCGGTTAAAATAGTACATTAAGACGTTTTTGCACGTGTCTCGTACGACGTTTTTTTAGTGCAGATAGTCCTCCGAAGTTTTGTACCTGACGTAATATGACCCTCTTCTCGCACTAGAGCCTAAAAAAGGCACCATCTGTACAAAAATATAATATTTTGGCTGTACCCTTATTTATAATACTTATACTTATCGTCGGCTTTCGCATTACTGTTTATCACAAACCGTGGAATTTTATGTAAGTGCAGGTCATAGGTTAAGACCGTTATCGTTTGGGTGGCTTTTGCGAATAATTTCACCTGCAGGAAATATAACACAGTTGCAACTATCACTCGTAAAGGATAAACGTTTTTCAAGACCCTATGGGTTTTGTTATTCATTGATACCTGGGGGTAATACAAGGTCAATAAACTATTTTTGTGCAGTTTACGTGTCTCCTTCTTTGCCTAGCGTTATCCCATTTTATTTGGGATCGGCTCTCCGTCAATCTTCGTCTTTGTATTTAATTATTATTTATAATGCTATTAGTGACTTATGTGAACTTCTTTATGAATGAGATAAATGTATAATTTAAGCTGTAATATCACATATGCGAAAGTCAAGGCTGTAATATACAGGGTGCTCGTGGGCATTGCGAGAGATTTTAATGGTGTATTCCCGACCGTATTAAGGATCTTTATATTTAAAATTGCCAGGATTCGACTTGGTTTCAGAGATAGTCAACCATTTTTATTAAGTTTTTGCTTAGTGCTACAACAATGTATTCTAATATTTCCACACCTTTTGCCTGACAGTCAAAATATAAGAATCGACTTAACGAAACAACCTGTTACTCAAATTAAAATAACAAATAAAACATTTTGACATGTTGTATTCAAAAAGTTGAAGTTTTTTGAGAAATTCAAATCAATTGATTTATTTTACTTCAAAATATTTTGATTTGTGTTTTATTTCCAAGTAGTCACTCTACTAAATACTATATAAATTATATATACCTATTGAATGTCATATACGAAAGAAAAATTGTATACTATTTTTCTTTGGTATATGACATCCAATTTATAATTAAAAAGTTAAAAAAGAGAAAAAAATGTATCACTTAACATTTTATTGTTCATTTTGACGTCTAGAATGCATGGTTAAAATCTCTCGCAATGCTCGCGAGCACCCTGTATAATACAATCGCGGGATCATGAAGGCCACGTCTTTATTCTCTCGCAGTATATAAATCTGCCCATTCAATACTGACCAGGTAATAGGAACTAGGTCAGCCAATCGGCGCGACCAACGTACACTGCAGCTATGCACATTGCAACGTGCATTCCACTAAAGGTGCGTTTAAACCAAAAGAGCATTCGCTATTCTAACCCCCCACTCTACGAAATTCGATCGTTACACGAAACGTGATTCGTTGATTTCGTAGAGGGGGGGATGGAACAGGGAATGCTCGTTTGGTCTGCATGCACCTTTATGGTGCATTATCGAGAATGTCGGGTACGTGACGCCGTTCTTCGCGGACATCTAAAGGTGCATTCCGACCAAAAGAGCATTCGCTGTTCTATCCCCCGCTCTACGAAATCAACCAATCACGTTTTGTGTAACGAAGAGTCACAAAATTATCCATACAAAATAATTCAGCGCGCAATGTAGAGCAACATACGCGAGTTAAACATTCGTTGACAGCTATTTCAAAAGCAGATGACATAACTGCCATATCAACAATAACAAATGTTCGTACCTCCATTGCTGCTCCGATAATCTTAAAAAAAAATCTGTGGGGTCATAATTAAGAGTAATTAAAAAAAAAACCTTGTATGATTCATCCATGATTTCACTAATGAATCCCATGCCTGGTTTAATTGTTCGCCCATATTAGATTTACACACTGTATTTAATACTGTTCAAGAATAATAAAGCATACCAGGGGCCCATATAATTAATAGTGTCGAAAAGAGACTTACACTTTTATTACAAGTTACAAGCTTTCGAGAAATGGTCTCCAAATAGTCAGTACAAAAGGCGGCGAAAAAAAAGGTCGTAGCCGTCCAAAATACGTAGATGCGCGAACGAAACAGCACCAGACTCAGATAGTCGCACCTGTCTCAGGTAGCCTAGGTACCCTATCGATCTAAGGTTCGCGGGGAAAGCGGGGCGGGGTACGACCTGGTTATTGATTACTGATGTCCTTTAGCCCGGGTATTTTAGCTCGGATGCGTATGTTTTGGGCTAGAGTCGCACCTGTCTCAGGTAGCCTAGGTACCCTATCGATCTAAGGTTCGCGGGAGAGCGGAGCGGGGTACGACCTGGTTATTGATTACCGTGTCCTTTAGCCCAGGTATTTTAGCTCCGATGCGTATGTTTTGGGCTAGAGTTGCACCTGTCTCAGGTAGCCTAGGTACCCTATCGATCTAAGGTTCGCGGGGAGAGCGGAGCGGGGTACGACCTGGTTATTGATTACCGTGTCCTTTAGCCCAGGTATTTTAGCTCCGATGCGTATGTTTTGGGCTAGAGTCGCACCTGTCGCAGGTAGCCTAGGTACCCTATCGATCTAAGGTTCGCGGGAGAGCGGAGCGGGGTACGACCTGGTTATTGATTACCGTGTCCTTTAGCCCAGGTATTTTAGCTCCGATGCGTATGTTTTGGGCTAGAGTCGCACCTGTCGCAGGTAGCCTAGGTACCCTATCGATCTAAGGTTCGCGGGAGAGCGGAGTGGGGTACGACCTGGTTATTGATTACCGTGTCCTTTAGCCCAGGTATTTTAGCTCCGATGCGTATGTTTTGGGCTAGAGTCGCACCTGTCGCAGGTAGCCTAGGTACCCTATCGATCTAAGGTTCGCGGGAGAGCGGAGTGGGGTACGACCTGGTTATTGATTACTGTGTCCTTTAGCCCAGGTATTTTAGCTCCGATGCGTATGTTTTGGGCTAGAGTCGCACCTGTCTCAGGTAGCCTAGGTACCCTATCGATCTAAGGTTCGCGGGAGAGCGGAGCGGGGTACGACCTGGTTATTGATTACCGTGTCCTTTAGCCCAGGTATTTTAGCTCCGATGCGTATGTTTTGGGCTAGAGTCGCACCTGTCGCAGGTAGCCTAGGTACCCTATCGATCTAAGGTTCGCGGGAGAGCGGAGTGGGGTACGACCTGGTTATTGATTACCGTGTCCTTTAGCCCAGGTATTTTAGCTCCGATGCGTATGTTTTGGGCTAGAGTCGCACCTGTCTCAGGTAGCCTAGGTACCCTATCGATCTAAGGTTCGCGGGAGAGCGGAGCGGGGTACGACCTGGTTATCGATTACCGTGTCCTTTAGCCCAGGTATTTTAGCTACGATGCGTACGTATGTTTTGGGCTAGTTATAAAAATTCAAATTCATTACTGTAGTGCCATAAAACGCATGTCAAAATAATTATACAAATTAAAATAATTACAATCTAAAAATTTTATAAATCAAAGAAATTCAATTATACATTTAATTATTAGACATCATCTATGTATGAAAGAAAACCACACAATTAAGTATATTTCAATTACACAAAATATAAACAGCTCAATGTACCCACATTTCATCATCATCATATCAGCCGAAAGACGTCCACTGTCGAACGTAGGCCTCCCTCAAAGATTGCCACAATGACCGGTCCTGCGCCACCCGCATCCAGCGGACTCCTGCGACCTTCACCAGGTCACCCACGCTGCGCCTTCCGGTACGTGGCCGCCACTCGAGAACCACATCTACACAAAACAAATTAAGTAATATTATTTATTATCTACATATAAAAAAAATCCTTGATACATCCATGTTATTCCTTAAGGCTCTGTTGACAAGAAACTCCAACCTCTTGACGAACTGGATGTATGGTAGATTTTCGGGAAAGTCTATTTTAAGTCTATTTTAAGTTCTATTTTTGTTTAATAAAACTAAGTACCTACATATTATCATAAACCAGCAACAAATGGTAACGTGAGGAAAAAAAAACAATATTTAGTGTGAAACAAACCTTTGTTACTTTTTAGATGATACAATTAGGGACCAACTAAAGTCTATAGCCAAAAATGGCTATTTAAAAATATATATGTGGGCGTTTTAGTAAAATTTAAATAGTAAATTAAACCAGGTTTTATCAAAAGAGTGTTTGTAAGGTTATCGCACAATATTTACCTACAACAAAGTAAACAAATGATTCATCATAATCGCCAAACTTATCAAAACTTTCTTATGTGAATAAATATAGAGCTACTTTGTTTTATGACAATTATGAGCCTTTTCACTATTAGGGACACCCAATAAACGTGACATTAAAAATCCTTAATTCCAGTCAGTTTTGTAACGACAATTAAGCACTAAAAAGCTCTAAATTTTGCTATCTCTCTCTAAATCTAGCGGTTTAGATGTTAACGGCCTTATTCATAAAAATTCCTTGTTGAAGGTTTGAGGGGCCCAATAGTTATCGAGCCGATAAGTCTTGTTGAACGGTTTATAAGGAGTGTTATTCATAAACGCTCAATATCTCTCCGATAACTGTTGAGCCGCTGTTGAACGGATTAGCCGCGTTATGTTGGCGCCTTGACAAAATCATAGACAAAAATGTGGTCTCACCGCAAATTAAAAAAAAGTTTGACAGCTGTCTGGCGGGAATTCGCAAATATTTCCTAATTCCTTGTTACTTACTTTTATCTCAAATAATTATATTATCATCATCTTGAACCTGAAATTATTAGGTACTTACTACGTATTCTTTTACCTAGGTAACTAATCAAAACAGTTAGCTTTATGATTAGGTACTTGCGATGACGATCAGATAACGAAACATAATTGTATGGCTAGTTAGTACCTAGGTATGGGCAGTTAGTAGTACGGGTAAGTAATAAATAAATATTTACTTCCTTGCGTCCCCAACACCTAATTGCAGTTAGAACCTGAAAGTTCTGGTGTGAGGCCAGCTCCTCTGCGATCTTTCTTCAGGTCTTCTTTCACCAACTCTACTATATACAAAACAGTCGCCTTATTAAAGCGGTATCGCCGCCTAAATTCAACATCGGGCAGATCCTCAATGGGATTTGCCCTTATGTTATATATTTTTGGACGCCGCGGCGGATTACACAAATTATTTATGGCATCAATAGCGTTTAAGGCCTGCATGATGGAGTCTCACTGCGTATTGACGTTGAAGTTGAAATGGTTGAAAAACTATCAACAAAATTTTAAATTAAAAAAGTTGGAGATTAGTTTTCCCACCATTTCTGATTCGTGTAATGTTACATGTAGAGAAAATCGAAACTGCGTAACTACCCACAATAAATCATCCGATATTTATTTTAAATACCTATCTAAATATAATTAAGTATCTCTGGATACATATTTAATAATAATCAGATGAATAGACGATATAAAATACTATACACCAAATCAGACTTTCATATATACCTTTATCTTTTCTCTTCTGCCTACTTTAAACGCATGGTTATGCACCTGTCAAAAATCAGCTGATCAAAATTTTGGCAGCCATCTTGTTAAATAAGAAGTTATAAGACCGTTAGAGAAGTGTCCTCGGCTCTATAACTTTCGGGGGATTTATAGTAGGTTTGAGCGGCTGAATAGCGCTATTGAACGTTTATGAATAACGTTTTTAGCCATCCGGTCAACAACGACCCATCAGCGGGCGCGTAACTTTTTATGAATAAGGCCGTAATTGTATAAACTATAAGCGTTATTATAGTATAAAAACGCCGATCAAGTTTGAATTCCAAAAGATATCGTACTTAATCATCGTTACAAACCTGACTGCAATAAAGATTTTTAAATTTCACACTAATTAGGTGTCCCGAAAAGTCGAGGTGCCGCCTACGATATGTAGTGTCTATTAAAATTAATACTAATAAAAAATACTAACTTCAAAAAAATATTTGTAATCACTAATTAGCATGTTTCCTGGATGATGACTGGAAAGTCAAATCAGCATCTTTTTTCGAACTGTCAAAACGATCACCACTATGGAATTTTATATGAAATACTCAAAAGTAACGTCACGTTTGAGTACCTGCCAAATGACCTACTCTTTCAAGTTCTTTTCAATGTATTAAATAGAAGTTCCGTTCAAAAAATACTGCAATTTACATCTTAGTAATAATTTCATCGTGTATTATGTCGTGCATAATGTTAAATAATTTATTTTAACTACAGTCATCATCCCTATTGCCTGTAAGTGTAGGTATCATGTTTTAGATTTGATGGTTTATCTGTAATATAAATACCATCAAAACAAACAGCATCCCTTACGCGATCAATCGATGGTATATTTCTGGAACGGGTCAATACTCTCTTAATAGTCTAATTTTGATAAATCAACTGCACTTCTGGTGCATCGAATAAATTTAGGAGGATACATAAATCGATGATGCGCCGAGTTGCTACCGGTCGCAACAAGTACCTATTTCAAATGTAAGCCATATATTCGAACTTGCAAAGATTTTATACGGGTGTCCCAAGCGACTGAGGCGACGTCAAACGAAAGTACCCTAAATATTGTTTCGATAACAAAACTTTCATTTTGAATACCGCAATATTGATTTGCAGTATATGTTGGAAGACTTGGAAGTAGCTATTAACGATTTAGCTGGCTTAGAAGTACGAAATGCAATAGAAATCTTTAATAATAGGTATCTATTGTACATACCTAATACCTATTTATTTTAAATGAATGTTTTTTTTATTGCATGCTTCCAATTATCATCAATATTATTAAATTATTAATATTACAACACGACGTGTGTATTTTTCGGCTAGACTAGATTTATCGGAGCGGCCAGGGTGCAGGGTATGAGGGTACTCATAAATATCTGAACACGCCTCTATTATCATGGCGTTAAAGTGCATGTTCAAATGTCTTCGAGCACCGTGGTATACACGTAAAGGTATAGAGGAGTAGGCACTTACGGCCTAGCCACGACATCGGTCTAAGGCGACCGGCTTAGCGGAAAACGTATGGTGCTCCCTCTCGTACCCATATCGGCATCCCGCTCCAACTCATGGATTCGCTCCCCGCTGGTCGCCTTAGACCAATGTCGTGGCCGGGCCGTTCGGGACTCCAAACTAGTCCAAACACACTATAGGAGGCATTTAGCAACCTGAAACTCACACTGAGTTTCGTGGAGGTGCTTGAATGGTTGAAATAGGGCTACCTCGCTATAACTCAAAAAAGGCGCAATGGATGTCAAGTTGTGGAAACACCTAGTTTAACTAACTAACTAGCCCAGGTATACTAGCTCCGATTCCGATGCGTTTGTTTTCGGCTAGTTGTACAGTCGACGTCAAAAATATGTATACACTTTTGCACCTTATTACAATGGAATAAGGTAGATAAGTGTATACATATTTTTGACGTCGACTGTACAGTGGCCATCAAATATATCATAGCGTTCGGAGCGACTATACTCTGATGGGGATTGCGTGTGTGTCCGCAATGGATGTGATGATGATTGTTTTGAGAAAAAACGTATCGTTAATTGATTACAATACATCTGCGCGTTATGTCAGCGTCCATGTTTATCAACAAGCAGTTTCGTCAAATATGCAATGTTTGGTAGCAGGCCTCGCATTCGGTACGATAACATACTAACATACACATACATTTGTACATGTCTGATGCATTGTGAGTCATTGCGGATAGTATTCATCTCCGCGGATGTATGAGTACAATCGGATATAAAGCGACTATGCCAATCGATAGTACAATCTAAAAAAATGTCATCAAACTTAAAAACTTGCATTAGATCATAAGCACGCAGTTTTTGAACACAACTTTGTTTTATTATTAATTTAAAATCTTAACCCTTCAGGCTAGATACATTTTTACTTAAAATTATTGATATATCTTACTATTAAAGTAAAAATTTATCTGCAAACGCGATTCACGATATGGGTCAAAAACGTCAACTGGATGCTAAGCCAAGCTGCCAATCGCCAACGCTTAATCGTCAACCGTAAGCGAAAGGCAGCTAACTGTGTTTGTCGCACTAATATGAAAGAGTGACAGAGAGGGAAAACTTCGATACCCTACTAAGCGTTAGCGATTGGCAACTTGGCTTAGCATCCTGCCATCCGGCCATTTTGTTTACTTTTTTTCTGCCGATTGGTATATCTGCTCTGTAAAGTCGCCATCAGATATATCGTAGCGGCCACGGTGCCAGAAATATGTAAACATACACCACTTGTCAGCCTCTGTAGCCTAGTTGGTAGTGACCCTGCCTACGAAGCTGGAGGTTCCGGGTTCGAATCCCGGCGAGGGCATTCTTTGTGTATTTATTTATCACAAATGTTTGTTCCTTGGTCATGGATGTGTATGTATCTAAGTATCTATACGTATCTATCTATTATATATATCGTCGCCTGGTACCCACAACACAAGCCTTAATTGAGCTTACCGTGGGACTAGGTTGATTTGTGTAAGATGTCCCAAGATATTTATTTATATTTATTTATTATTTATACACTCTAACGCCATGATAATAGAGATATATTATATGCAACTGATGAGATTTACCTTGACCTATTTGAGGTCGATTCGACCCTTCTGAGAAGTAGCGTCTGTCTTACGATAAATGCCCGTTTGATTATCAAAGGGCCTTTTGTATGCATTATTTATGCAACACAGTCGTTGTTGAGATAACCGTTGTTATGTTACAATGCATGCATTATTTGATAGGTATACAGTTGTGTATATTATCATGACATGAGGCAGAGGAAATAAGACCAATGTTTCAGGCGTTGATGGTCCATTGCAAAATAATTGACATAATTAAAGGCTTTTAATGAAAATAAAATTTAATGTAATAATTTTTGTGTTACGAAACTTACGAAGTTAAATTTTGTGTAACAACTTTTGTCACAAAAAGGGCGATAAATTAAAATTTTCTATGAGCGCTCAACAATACGAAACTAATATCTTTTAAAGTCCCCTTTTACCACTGCCGAAGGTTGTAGTACAGAGTATACCACATATTTAGTTTGTATGATGAACTTTCGTAACACTATTGACGTGATCGTGATTTATGTTTTGAGTAAGGCCTAAAGGCTGCGTTTCCACCAGAGATATGCGAGGACGGGTTGCCATAAAAATTACACCTATTAGACTCGAGCGAGGTGTCATTTGTATTGAAACACATCCTCGCACATCTCTGGTGGAAACGCAGCCTAATTATGTACATTTTTTTTGCAAGCGACCCATCTTTCATTTCCTTCATTAAAAATAAAGCATTCCCATGGGAAAATTAACTTATGTCTAAAACACAACTCGGGTATCGTAGTATAGGCAAACGTGGCCGTTTAAAGGTGCGTTTTAACCAAAAGAGCATTCGCTGTTCTAGCGCCCGTTCACGTTCAACCAATCACGTTTTGTGTACCGATCGAATTTCGTAGAGTGGAAGGTTAGAACAGCGAATGCTCTTTTAGTTTGAATGCACCTTAAGAGCAAGAATGTTCAAATACATTCATCAAACTTTTGAAAATATGTATGAAAAATGATTATAAAACGCAGGATCGGTGCAATACTGTTGAATGTCAGTAAGTAGGTACTCGCAGTTTAACGACGCAACGCTTATTTCTGTTTATGAATGTAACTCAAACAGAAATTTAATTTATTTTTTATAACCATTCACAATCAATCAACTGAACCAAAGACAAAATACATAGGTAATTCGACAACATGATTCTATTTATAATTTTGAGTAGATTCCCACCTCGGACGACGGTAAACTACATAGCGTCGGAGATCATGCAATACCGCGTAACTACCAAAACAGATAGGGCTCAAACATCAAACAATTGACACTCAAATTGACTCTAATTGAATTTTTTAGTTACGCGGTATTGCACTATGCCCGACGATAGGTATTTCTTATTCATATGACAGCTACATTTATTTAATCGTTTATGGGTGGATCAAATCTTTTTCTGACTGTTATTGTCATGCTTACGGCCACCTGAGTTACGCTTTTATGCAAAATAATGCTCCTTAAACTATGCAAACATGCTTGTAGTCAATATCTGTAGGTGGCCCATTAAGGAAAGGGTTTATTAACTATACCAGAAAAATGCATGTTTGTATGGTTTAATTAGCATAATTTTGCATAATACCAGCGTGAATCAGGTAACCATAGTAATAAAATACAGAAAAAAGTTGATTCACCCATGTACCATTAATAAGTCAAACTGGTATGTATGACCTGAGAACTCTATATGATTCGTTATTTCGCTATGGTAATACGGCCGGATGTGTCATACACGGATTTCGGGTCTAATTTGTGTTTCCGGTTCCTCGTATAGTTTTAACATGGGGGCAATAAACGCAAACGTAGCTCGTATGTTAAAGATAGATAAACCAATAATTTGGACTATGAATAGATCATCCACATATTTTAAAGACAAACGGGTCTTAATCGCTTAAACTTACGATTAATTATATCCTGACGTTTCGGGCATGACGTTACACCCGTGTTCGCAGGCAGTCTGGCGTGAAAATGTATCAACGCCTTCGAGCTGCGGGGGTTTTTCGAACTACCCGCACTTGGTCTTGATTATTCACTTCTAGGCTTGGGTTGTCACTAGGCCTACACACAACACTCACAAATCTCATACATTTGTAAATCACGGGATTCCACGCAGCCGATATTCCTTGCCCCTCATTTTGATTAAATTTCCGATGTTTCTTAATTTCAATAGCTTAACGTACTTTTCGGATATGGATGTATGTATACGTTCGGTCGAGAGGACTTTCGGGTTATGGAGCTCAATCCAGTGGTTTGGTCCGGACTCTAACAAATGCTCGGCCACAGAAGACTTATTCGTTTGACGCTTTTTAACAGCCGTGATATGTTCCTTCCAATATTATTTAATAATCTGGTATTTAACTGACATACTAATTACCTACACTTTGTCTATTTTAAAATGCTGTTGTGACAACCTGACTCCATATATCTATCTCCTTCACACATTCTTAAATCTAGGAAGAGAAAAAGAGACCCCCGCCGCCTGTAGGTTGCGGTGACTATTGTCATAGATCTGCCACAACAAAAGAATTGTTAACAAAAAATCCGACCGTGATTAAGCGAACACTGGAGAATCCCGTTAGTGACCTAAAAATGGGGCTCTTTCTATACTCGTATTTCTAGTTTCCGCGTGGTGACGGCAATAAGAATACATTTGTCACCACCCCAATTCTTCCCATGGATTTCGGATGACGGGTACACTACTGCAATCGCTAACCCACTTGGCATGGCAATTATTGTTTTTTTTTTATTTATTTAGAAAATATTATGGTCATTACCGCCGAATGCGTCCAAACGAATTCGATTATGAAGAGGCAGATATTCGACAGACAACCAAAACTCACTTCCTTCCTTCTACCTAGCGCTATCCCAGCCTTTGCCAGGGTCCGCTTTCCTGCTACATTTCCTCCACTTTGCGCGATCCTGGGCATCTTCTACTGTAAGCCCAACTCAACAACCAAAACTCACTATAAAAAAAAACTCACTACTCTTAGCAACCTCGTATGTCAGTACTGAATCGGAACTACTGTCAACCGACAATATGTCCAGCTGAATCATTAAAGTACATGAGCGACCGAACTCCGCTTTGCTCGGTTTGGTAATAGGGTCAATATTATTTTCGTTGTCTTATTTTGTGTCCCTAAAAAACGTGACACAGTGGTACTTTTTGTATGAGACGATGTTTTGTTTTCAATTTCGTATGTAAGGATTAGAATCTAGCGTGAAAAAGAAATAGATGTGTACCAGATTTTTTTTATTTACTTAGTCGAAACAGTAACTAAAAGTGTGCAAAGAATTTTGACCCAATAGCTCGCTGATGCTGCGAAAGCTGCGGATGTGGGTTCGATTCCCACCTTGGACGTTGGTGAACTTGGTATATTTGTATCATGCATAATTGCATGTCTTATAATGCAATAGCGATGAGAGAATACTCTTTTTGTTTACAATAATTTGCACAGCGATTGTTTATTGGTTGAAGCTGCTCGCGCTACGTTTCTCAAGGGAACGGTTGCGAACTTGTGTTAATAATGTACGAATGCAAGTACGAATGAATGTAAAAACAGAGTAGTCTATAGATATATTATAATATAAATGGCTGCTTATGCGATTTTATAAGTGTGTATATTTTTAAGCCTGTAATTTTTTTTGACAATACTCGGTTATTTTTTTATGTGTTTAACCCATAATTTCGTTCTCTGGTAATTGTACATAGTTGGAATGTTTTAAATTATATGAATTGCATTATGCAAAAACGGAAATGAATATTGATATTTTGCTTACAGAGATTATAAGCTGTAATTACATAATATTATATTGTTTTAATTCCGGACTTTGATATCGTCGATTGACAACCTATACAAATACCTAATTTAATTAAAGCTCGTATCTTAGTTCCGATTCAATACTGACATATGACTGATACATTGCTTAGAGTCGTGATGGTTATAAAGTTATATGCCCTAAATGAGTAAAAATGAGAACATTCGAAAATACGAAGCAGTGGGCAGAATTTTCTCAAATGGGTAATATTTTTTTTTCTGTTATTGTCATGGTGATTGTCACCTAAGTCATGCTGGTTTTATGTAAAATTATGCTACCAAAACTAAGCAACCATGCATTTTTCTGATGTTAATAAGCCCTTTCCTTACGAACATGGACTACATGCATTTTTGCATTAATATAATTAGCGTAATTTCGCATAAAATCACCGTGACTTAGGTGACTGTAACCATGGCAATAACAGACAGAAAACGTTTTTTCACCCAAATAACAGAGAGTGTTCTCTTGTTTTGAAGTGTTTCGGAAATACCCGAGGACAACTCATATTTTTATCACTATCACTCATTATGAGTAACATTATTTTACATCGCCGAGCGAGCTATCTCAATATTTTTTCATGTCACTTGGCCTCTCGAAATTTCGTCTCAGAAAATGTATTGACCGCGTCTGCTTAGCTAGCAAAGATTGCTCACTAGAATATACGAAGATAGAGTGCTTAGACAAGTTGCCATTCGCTAACGCTTAATCGTCAATCGTAAACGAAAGGCAGCTAACTGTCTTTGTCGCACTAATATGAAAGAGTGCCACAGTTTACACCTATAATTTAATATACAGGGTGCCCACGAGGAAAGGGAAAAATTCTAACAGCATATTCCTGAGACTAAAAGAAGCAAAAAATGTTAAATGAGTTTTGGTCAAATCTGCAAAAAAATAATATTTTTTTTTTTAGTTTTTTTTTTATGTTTGATTGCCTTAATACACACAAAAATATTTTATTAATCAAACTATCGCAAAAAAATGCACTGTAAAGTTTTTATTTTTACATTTGCTAGGTAATTCATATTATATTACATATATTTTTGTTCATTTGATGTCTGACAATTAAGTGTGACAAGACTAAAACAACATGGTGACAAAATCGTTTTCTCAAATGCGTTTATCATAGCGTAACGGTCTAAAACGGTTTTAAGAAAAAAACATTTTTTTTTTTAATTTTCTTAAAATAGACTGAATCCAGAAAACTTCATATGACATTTTTAACTTCAAATTTGGTCAGAAATCCGCTGTTGAATTTTTTCCATTTCCTCATGGGCACCTTGTATAAATTATAATGGGTTAAATACCCATAAGTAATTCGTATTTTTTATTAATACGTATATTTTTCGATGTATTCGCTTACAGAATACAGTGAATTCGTCAGTGAATTATATACATCGCCGTGTCTCTTTCATTAACACAGGAGCGCTTATCTTTTGTACGTTTCTATAGCCGATAGCTCATAGGTTGCTCGCAACTAGTCAACCAGTGCCATATACTTACGTGTGCAAATTCGCACTTTTATTTCCCCGATTACATTGTTATGCGATTCCATTGAACGTTTCCATTGTTACCGCAGGAGGGCGTGAGTGGCGAATGGAAGGGCGCTTGGGTGATGCTGATACGGCGGGTGCTGGTTTACTACACGAGTCGCGAGGGTGGCATGTGTACTGTGGACCTGCGGAAAACGAGATGTGTGGGTAAGTTACCGCAAGCAAGAACAAAATAAAACATGATAAAATATTATCGAACCAGGTTACTCACGTATTTAAGTCGATGTTGGCTCGACATGTTTCGACCCGTTAAGAGAATCCTCGGCTGGCCCTCGGTCAAAGCTGGCGTTAGACGTCCATATTACATATGGTCGCAGAGGTGCAGATTTCAATCGCTTGTCGGAGCACGGTACGGCCACGACTACGCGCGACCAGCGACTGTGGAAAGCGACACAGACCGATACCGCATTTTCCGCCGACGATAGCCTTAAGACTAATATCGTGGCCAAGGCGTTAGAGATGCTCCATTACAAGCGGCTCTAAAATCCAGTAGGCCTACCCAATGTGCCACTCTACAATCGTATACGATAAGCGATAAGTCACGTGACCATAATTATGTATGGAAACGATCACGTGACCATTCGGTCGAATCTGGCATTCTCATACATTTATTGCTTGTCGATTATCGTATTCGATTGCAGATGGCATCTTGTCTAGGCTACTGGCTTATACTTTGGCTTATCGAACATACCTTCAACACGGTGCCCACGAGGAAAGGGAATTTTTTTAACCCAAGTAAAAGCATGAAATGTGAAATCCCATCCTCGTCGCCAATGTTATATTTTGGGTTTTGGAATGCTAAAGGAAACGCCCGTTTAGAAGACAGATTTATTTCGAATGACCGCCTAAGATAATACTAGGGCTCTCGGTCGTGTCCGGGTTTCGTGTACCCGTTTCCGTGTACCCGTTTCTTTGCTACCGGGAAACGGGTTTCTTACCCGTTGGGAACGTTTAATTAGGAACCGTGTAATTAAGACACGGATACCCGACTACCTGTGTCTGGTCCGCCCTCAATGTGTAGTGGCAGTGACAATCTAAAATATAGGTACGATTTTATATTTGAACAAAGTATTGAACCGCATTTAACCTGCAACAAAGAAAATCTCTAGCTGCGTAATTCGTAAAAAACTGCGAATTTTTCGGTAGGTATTGTTTTGTTTCAGACTTTTTACTAATAATAACATAGGTTTTTCGAATATTCAATTACAATGGATCCGCAAGACTCAAGCTTGGAAAAGTTTCTAAGTGGATCCGCGGACCCGCGCTTGGAAACGTTTCTAAGTTGGAAACGTTTCTTGGCGTTTCGTGTCGTTCGGGTTCTTAGTACCGCCGGTGCTAAGGATTCGTGTACACGTGTCTGCGGGTAACACGGATACCGGGAGCCCTAGATAATACCTACCTGCATGTTACATACATAACAATGTGACAGTTGTTTTTCGTATTATTTCTATTAAAACAGTACGTAGGTTCAATCCGACCTCGTTTAGTTAGTTTGGTTTTTTTTGTATATGACGCTTAATATTTATAATGTAATACGTAATAAATAACCCTTTGTTTTCGGCAGTTTGATTGACGTCTTTAGGCTTGGTTTTCCATAGATGTACGCGTAGGTTTATCTCAAGCGAAATACGATTAGTCCTAATATTTGATGATAACGTTATCTAGATGACCGTGCACTATTTATGTATACAAGTATAATTATGTATTCGGTATTGCGTATATGAATACCTACTAGAGTTTCTTTCTTAACACATACACCCAACCTTTCTTTTTAACTACTATAATATACTTCTGTACAGTCAACTGCAAAAATAATATGTTCCGCTCATAAATATGTTAAGACGTTCTTATTACACAGAATTAGAGTGCACTGGGACATATTTTTGAGTATTTATGTGTACACCTTGTTTTGTCTTTGACTGTACAAAATTTCTACTATTTGAGATAGTGGGAGCTTGTGACGACGAAGATCGTAATTATGAAGGTCTATTTTCTGGACCTCCTAACTATTATAATTGCGATACTTATTAAGATTCATTGCCCGCGACTTCGCCTGCCCTTAATTCGATAACTCTTTCCAAGCAAATATGTTAATGGGTAAGGCCGCGGATTTTGACGAATGTGACACAGACATAACATAAAAAAAATACGTTACGTTACCATGAAACGCAACGAAAGTTACTATAAAGCTCAGCTCATACTGGTATGAATGAACTCTGATTAAATAAAGGTCATAAATATTAGATGTCATATACCAAAGAAAAACGACCAAGATCACCTATGTCCGAGGTGGGGATCGAACCCACGTACTCAGCTTTCGCGGCTGATGCCTGTACCCCTCGGCCACTCGGTCTTAGCAACCACCGGTCAAATTTCTCGGGTATATGCAATCCCTTACAAGGCTAGGCGCCTTTGACCATTCTCTGAGGGTAAGCAATACATGCCTGCACCTCCTATTTAGAATACTTTACAGTTTTCTAGAATAGCTAGAGAGAACTGGTGCTGCCATCTATTGAACATATTGCGAAAGTACCAATCAAATTATTTATTAACTAAATATTTTGATTTGTACTTTCAATTTTTTCTCCAGTAGTCACACTACTTAATACTATATAAATTATAAATATTAGATGTCATATACCAAAGAAAAACGACCAAGATCACCTATGTCCGAGGTGGGGATCGAACCCACGTACTCAGCTTTCGCGGCTGATGCCTGTACCCCTCGGCCACTCGGTCTTAGCAACCACCGGTCAAATTTCTCGGGTATATGCAATCCCTTACAAGGCTAGGCGCCTTTGACCATTCTCTGAGGGTAAGCAATACATAAGCAATAGAGAATGGTCAAAGGCGCCTAGCCTTGTAAGGGATTGCATATACCCGAGAAATTTGACCGGTGGTTGCTAAGACCGAGTGGCCGAGGGGTACAGGCATCAGCCGCGAAAGCTGAGTACGTGGGTTCGATCCCCACCTCGGACATAGGTGATCTTGGTCGTTTTTCTTTGGTATATGACATCTAATATTTATAATTTATATAGTATTAAGTAGTGTGACTACTGGAGAAAAAATTGAAAGTACAAATCAAAATATTTAGTTAATAAATAATTTGATTGGTACTTTCGCAATATGTTCAATAGATGGCAGCACCAGTTCTCTCTAGCTATTCTAGAAAACTGTAAAGTATTCTAAATAGGAGGTGCAGGCATGTATTGCTTACCCTCAGAGAATGGTCAAAGGCGCCTAGCCTTGTAAGGGATTGCATATACCCGAGAAATTTGACCGGTGGTTGCTAAGACCGAGTGGCCGAGGGGTACAGGCATCAGCCGCGAAAGCTGAGTACGTGGGTTCGATCCCCACCTCGGACATAGGTGATCTTGGTCGTTTTTCTTTGGTATATGACATCTAATATTTATAATTTATATAGTATTAAGTAGTGTGACTACTGGAGAAAAAAATTGAAAGTACAAATCAAAATATTTAGTTAATAAATAATTTGATTGGTACTTTCGCAATATGTTCAATAGATGGCAGCACCAGTTCTCTCTAGCTATTCTAGAAAACTGTAAAGTATTCTAAATAGGAGGTGCAGGCATGTATTGCTTACCCTCAGAGAATGGTCAAAGGCGCCTAGCCTTGTAAGGGATTGCATATACCCGGGAAATTTGACTGGTGGTTGCTAAGACCGAGTGGCCGAGGGGTACAGGCATCAGCCGCGAAAGCTGAGTACGTGGGTTCGATCCCCACCTCGGACATAGGTGATCTTGGTCGTTTTTCTTTGGTATATGACATCTAATATTTATAATTTATATAGTATTAAGTAGTGTGACTACTGGAGAAAAAATTGAAAGTACAAATCAAAATATTTAGTTAATAAATAATTTGATTGGTACTTTCGCAATATGTTAAATAAAGGTCGTAAAAAAAACATATTTTTATCGCTAAATACTTGTTTTAATCAAATATAATAAATAACCTATATAATGTAATTTCTCATACTTAGTAATTACTTAAATTAACAGTATTTACAAATGTTTTAATGCCATAATCTTTCGAACTAAATAAACTAAAATAAATCACCATAAATGCTTAAATGGAAAATGAACTGTTATTTATTAACACTAATAATTGCGTTAATAATTATACTGTATTTCATTAGCCCTAGGGGGGTAAAATTACCCACTGGAAAAAGCTGATTACTTCTAAAAACGCAAATCCAAATACCTTTAGGTATTTGGATTTGCGTTAAAATAATTTGATTTGTTTCGCAAACACTTGTTACAGTATGCTGTCATTCAAAATCTAATAAAACTCATTTAAATTAGTAAATTTCTGTGTCCACTTCCCTTTACCACATATTTTCGTTACGTAACATAAAAAATACGTTACGTTTTGTAAAAATGTAACGTATTCGTAACATAAGTGTAACGTATATTTGAAAAAAGGTTGATTATCTTGGTAAATAATTGCAATCTGAACATAATAGTACATGCTACTGACGTTTAAAACTAAACCCTTTCGTATGAAAAAACAGCCGTTTAATAATAATCACTACTTACCGTGAAAATCGCACTACCACTTTAGACGTTTTTTGCTAAAACTTTCGCCGCGTGCACTGTGACAACCATTTGTTAACGAATTAATGGGAGTGAGTGTGCTTATGGGTGTCGCCCTACTAGAATAAGAGTTGCTAGTGTCGGTAAACAAATTTCTACCAACATTGGCTTAAATATGACCTTAAAAAAGCGTTACGAAAGTATCGTAACGTAAGTTTGGAATTGGTGACCCAAAAAGTAAAGGGAAAGAAAACAGTAAAATTGTTCACATATCATAAGTCCTTAATGAACGAAGTAATCGTTTATCATTATAATTTGGTTTAAAAACAAACATTTAATGCTGACAAGTCTAATAATATTTAAAAAAACGGTTTTAAGTACTCGTAGTCGAAAAAATTACTCGACTTTCGTTACGTTTTTGGCAGAAATATTTATTTATTAATTTTAAATAAAGAGCTAAATTAGCTATTTCATTTGATTACATGTAACTGAGCATAGGGGAATATTTTAAAATTGATCAGAGTTCTCTAGATGTTATCAGTTTTTTTTTATGAGCAAGACAAATTTTAAGCTCCGAATTCGTCAAAATCCGCGGCCTTGCCCTAATAACTACACTATGTAATTTCCCGGGTCTGTAGCCATATAAAATTTCATTAATATTGTTTTCGTAATTGAGGCATGAAATACAGACAGACGGAGAGACAAATCTACTAAAACTGTCATTTTTAGTACAGATGGTGCCTTTTTTACGCGCTACGTAGTGCGAGAAGTGGCTCATTTTACTACATCTGTACCTACTAAAAACACCGTACGAGACACGTGCAAAAAGGATATTTCGTGTTTTTCGCACTTGTGTCGTAATGTACTATTATAGTTTTAGTAGAAATATGTTTAACACGTCTATTAAAAATATATATTTTCTTGTTAGTAAATATACAAAGTTGTATTTCCAGATATTACGTGTCTTATCGATTAAGATTGTGACGCTATCCATTTATCGAAAATGTTACGTTGTCATGAAAAGTTATGCAATTCAAGGTTGTTCTATGCAATTCGGTTATATGCTTGTTTACACATTAAACAAATGGTAGAAAATATATGTGCCCGTCACTACTCTAGCATTCGAAATGGCCTCTTTGTAAGTAATTAATTGTATCAGGCGTTGCTTTGCGGAAGTCCCTAGGTCCAAAAAGTTAAACAATATTAGGTACTGTGCTATTCCGGGATACAATTAGTGCAACCCGCTGTAATTCGTTTGCGTACCTGTTTATTAATATGGCGAGAGGGTGGGAAAATTAACGGTGCGTCTACCTATCTGTTCATGTATCTCATGATCAGCCTACACCGCGTTTTTATTGATTTCCGTTAAATTAAAGGGAAGCTTATTTAGGTAAAAAATAATCAATTTGTCTAAGACACTAGTATCTTAACTCTTACCGTTATTGAGTTATTAAAAAAATAAGTTTAATGACTGAACAAGTGTATTGCAACCTTTATTACATCTTAATGAAACTTATTTTGACATGTGCCGTCAGTCACCTGAGATCTTATTCTTAAGGTTCTTTCACACTTATCATTTCATTTATTATGTATGAAAAAGAAAAAAAAAATTTTTTTTCGAATTCGACTAAAAGCAGTATACCAGGTAGTTCCATTTAACGTACCAAGCAGCCTGTTAAATTTAACGGAATTAAAAAAAAACACGGTGTATAATCAGTCCACTGCTGGAAAAAGTTTCTTCTTCTATCACCCAACCGTACGGACGCATTTATTAGGAGGTAAATGCCCATAATCGCCACGATGGGAAAATGGGTTGGCAACCGCAGTAGTGTGTCCAGTCCACTAATGATGATGCTGCTGCCCATCATTAATAAATAAGTGGTTAGGGACACTATGAACACTTAGACACCGTTCATGTATAAAAATATGGAAAATTATGTTTAGGTGACGATAACTTTGTATGGCTGTTACAACTCGTAAAAGAAGGAGAAATACCTTAGTAGCCACTCGACATCTATAGGTGTTCTAGCCATTCGACAATCTAAGTGACCAGTTTTTACTATCATTCAGTGTAATAGAGGATAGTGAACCTTATTTCATTGTATTAAAGTCCCCGGCGCAGGCGTGCCTCGAACGACCTTAACTCAGACGCGGAAACGGGCGGACACGAAGTTATTTTATAAATAATGCAATATCACGTAAGTATGCTAAATGCCTACAGTGGGTAAGAATAGTGCTGAACGATAATATTCGCTTGTTTGTGAATGGACTTAGGGTTTTAAATATTAAAAATATAATCAACCAGTTACATTATCCGAAAATATTACACGATATCTATTCTTAATTAAGCGGTTTGCTTCATTTCAATTTTGTAACTTATCACCGCATATCTATAATAAAATTAATAAAAGAACCAACATTTTCAGTTTACGATTCCACACTTGTAAAAAAGCAGTAACAAATTGGCTAAAAGGATTTAACTATGATGACATTGAAGCACTAATATATAACACTACATAACAGCCGTACACAAATAACACACACACACACACACACACACATGCACATACGCACACAAACGCACACAATTTTTATGTTTATTTTTTATTCTATTTTAAGAAGAATTTATATTTGTTTCTTTAATTATTGTTCACTGTAATAGACATTAGGGAAGAGCGGATCTCTCCTGTCACAAGTATTCCTATACTTACTAGGAGATTCCTACCTTTCTTTAATTTAAGTAATTGTTTAAGCGAAATAAATTATTTTTCATTTTCATTTTCATTTTTTCATTTTAATTAAATAAATCAAATCGTCGAGGATAGTGCAATACCTCGTAACTAACAAATTCAATTAGGGTTTGAGTGTCAATTGTTTGATATTTGAACTCCATCTGCTTTGGTAGTTACGCGGTATTGTACAGTCAAGGGCATTAATATATATACACTTCCCCATACTGATCCTTTACAAATGTGTCTATATATTAATGCACTCGACTGTACTATCCCCGACGATATAATAGATCCCGTATATTTACGCAATCCTATATATAATATATAGGATTGCGTACTCTTACCCACTGCCTATGTTTACCCCACAGGACGAACAGGGCCGAGAGAGGTAGCAATTAAAAAAATCGGATTAATAAAACTATACAACAACTTTCAATAAAATTGTCTGTATATCTCAGTCATTTAATAGCTTCGTTTGGGGGCCTAGGTATATACAACACGTAGAGGCTCTATGGAGAAATTTAGTATACTTAAGACTATTGTAAAACAACTGAAAAAAAATCAGTCGATGAGTTTATATGAATGATATTTATTGTTATTGTTCTCTTAATATGGGTATTCTTCAATTAGCCGATATAATATTTATTGTGTAGTGCGTCATAATGACTTGAATCTGAGTCAGCGCTCAGATGACCCGCCGCGAACTTTGTTCGCAAACACGACACCTTGACATTCCGGTCTGTGACGTCACATCGCTAGGTCTTCTAATACTGTTTCTTTAACCTATTGGCTGTACCTGATATTGGAAAGTTGTACCATGCTGCAGCCATAGCTACAGCCGTCAGCTTCGCTAATGTAGGATCCTCTTACGCGGAAGTGCCTTAGACCAAGCGCTTGTGGTCTATTGGTAAAACGCAGGGCTGCTACGCAACGGTCGTGGGTTAAATCCTCGGCTCGTACCAAAGAGTTTTAATTATGCACGAAATAACATTTTCTATTCACAAATGCTTTACGGTGAAGGAAAGCATCGCGAGGAAACCTGCATACATATGCGAAGAAATTCAATGGTGTATGTGAAGTTTCCTGGGACAGAGTTGAGACCACGCAAAATAGGCACGTTTGATTTCGAGTTGCGAAAAAAATGGCCAGAATACAACCGATATTTTTGGGCGATAGTACACCGCTACCACTGTATAATAAAATTAATAAATAGTAATAACGTATAGTATGGATATGGACTATGGACGCACACCGTCTCACATCGAAAGTTCGGCCTTGCCTCGGTGACCACACAGTTACCCCAGTACGTCTTATCTTACTCACACATGCATGATACCGTAAAGCATGTGACGACTGCGCGAGTACTACAGATGTCATATATACCATAGATCAAGCAAACGTATCTACTTAGCGTGTCAAATGAATTCAGTGAAATCCACTGAGTTGTCTGTCTTTAACCGCAGCTTGCAGCTTTCGGGCGTCAAATTTTGTATGTTGAAGTGAAAAAAAACATGAATAATGCCTAAGTAATATTAATTGCAACAACACAAAAAAATATGAATACTCAAGGGCCTGAGACGTATTTAAAATCATAGGCGAGTAACAACTTCCGCCATACAAATGAATGAACTTGTTTCTTCTATCCAAATCTAATTCTGTGGCGAGTACCAGCGCGTTTGTTTCATACATTTTATCGCCACTATCCGACGTGTACCGCAATATATCAGTCGACGAGGAAACGTTTTAATGTCGTCTCTTGTGTCTACGATATTAAGCTTTTTTTGATTGCCGAGTGATTTAGGGAGCCACAAACGCTGCTCAGCCTAACACAAGGCTTATTTAGCTAATTTTTTAAATAGTTTTTCATAGCTAACCCCCTTATTCATAAACGTTTGTTAACTTAACAAGCCGCTAATAATTGTTTGTCTCTTATGGACACATTGTTAAGACCGAAAGGGACAAACAATTATTAGCGACTTGTTAAGTTAAGAAACGTTTATGAATAAGGGGGTAAGTCTACGATCATAAAAAGAGGCCTTCTGCCAATCTGTTACTTTAACAATTAATTTTCACACTCATCAAACAAGTAGACTTAGGACATGATTGGTGCGACGGTATGTCGTTGCGAGTGTAACCGTCTTTTACTAAGCATATTTAAAAAAGAGGGATGGATAGTCTATCTCCCGTTGACATATGCATCAATCATGTGCTAAAGGTGCATTCAGACCAAAAGAGCATTCGCTGTTCTATCCCCCGCTCTAAGAAATCAACCAATCACGTTTTGTGTAACGATCGAATTTGTGTTTGCTTGGTTTGAATGCACCTTAAGCCTACAGAATACAGTCAAGGGCAAAAATATGTATACACTTTTGCACCTTATTTTTACGGCATAAGATAAAAAAGTGTATACATATTTATGCCCTTCACTGTACAACTTAAAACTAGTCGTAACTCACAGTTCAAGCTAATAAATTTTGTGAGTCACTTTTGACACAGGAAGGTAAATTACTATGGTGTGTTTAAATATATTATGGGAATTTATGTTGTGAATTCGTCATCATGTATTCCTTTTTGTAAGACCTGTACTAATGTTGTAATGTAAGGGCTTGTCCACTCATCACGTCATACAATTTTGGCCTGTTTTAGACCCCATGGTGATATTAGGTGATATTTTCTGGACCCCCCCCCCCCTCCTAGCCAATATGACGTGTAATTTTTTGCCAACTGAAGTACTCATTTTAATAACACTTGAATTTACGTACTTGTGTTCGCGAAGTTTTAAAACTTAGTATTTAGAAAGTGTTTTATAAAAAAGTAAAGATTTTTTACTGGCTATAATGCTGTTGAGCAGATTCGAGAGTAACAAAAAATTACAAGTGATTTGTCCGATGACCCCCTATGGTGATACTTGGTGATTTTTTCTTGACCCCCCTATACAGTATGACGTGATTAATGGACAAGCCCTAAGTACCCGTGTTGTACAAATAAACAATTTTTATTTTGGTTTCATTTGTTCCAGTGACGCAAGACGCGGATGAAGAGGCGAAACAAGCGATGTCGACAGATGGCAGTGGGAATCTGCTGATGGACTGTCCCCACGCCACTATCTACCTGCGGTTTCCCACTGAGAAGGACCTCAAGGTGACCCTCATACTCATTCTCATTTTCATACTAGAAGTAACGCGAGAGGGGTCGAAACAAGCGATGCCGACAGACAGCAGCGAGAACCTCCTGATGGACTGTCCGCATGCCATTATCTACCTGCGGTTTCCCACTGAGAAGGACCTCAAGGTGATTCTCATACTCATTTTCATATTCATACTAGAAGTGACGCGAGAGGGGTCGAAACAAGCGATGCCGACAGAAGGCAACGGGAACCAGCTGATGGACTGTCCGCGTGCCACTATGTACCTGCGGTCCACCATTGAGAAGAACCTCAAGTTGATCCTCATACTCATATTCATACTCATTCATTTCATACATCATCACAACATCTCGGTCCACTGCTGCAGTTCGAGTTCATCTAATGAAACATACATTTTCTCAAACATGCAATGAAATGTTGTAGTTACGTGCTTAAAAAGCGGCCGGGAAGTACCTCGTTGCTGGCCTAGGCCGGCAAGTGCCACTTTTTTAATTTTCATTCGACATAGGGTTGTGACCTGACATCTTGGCTTTTAGCCAATAATTATCTGTGAGTAATATTAGTATTAAAAAAAATGATTGTCTAATTGTTGCAGTTATAATTAGGTATTTAAATTATATAATTTAAAATATGTACAATAACTACTCAAAATTATATCTAAAATGCAGTATTATACGATGCGATCCGTCGGCCCCGATCACCGAATGCGATTAATTGGACCCAACAGACCGAGTCGTCTAATACTGCTTTTTAGAATTAAAAATTGGCGCGTTTCAAACAGGTCGAACTTAAAAAAAAAATGAGGTGCCTGTGTCGTATTTGATTTTTAAGGCAGTATAGCTTAGTGCTTTCGCCTGTCCACAAGGACTTAAAATATATAAAAAAAAAGTATTTGACTTTTGTTGTGTTTAAAAGACTTAGTTATGCAGTTGAGTTGACTTATAATAGGGATGATTACTGTTGCTAAAATAAATTATTTAACATTTTGCACGACATAATACATGAATAAATTATTACTAAGATGTAGATTGCTGTAATTTTTGTACAGAACTTCTATTTAATAAATTGAAAAGAACTTAAAAGAGTAGGTCATTTGGCAGTACTCAAACGTGACGTCACTTTTGAGTATTTCATATAAAATTCCATAGTGGTGATCGTTTTGACAGTTCGAAAAAAGATGCTGATTCGACTTGCCAGTCATCATGCCTATTTCTAAGAATGAAGATATTTTTTTTTGTTTCATTTCATTGCATGTTTGAGAAAAGCATTATACATACCTCGGCCATGAAGTGACGGGTTGCCGTCCGAATACTATCCGGCCTCGCTTCGCTCGGCCGTCTACATATATTCGGCCGGAAACCAGTCACTTCCCGGCCTCGGTAGTAATGTACTATTTCTCCAATATGCTCGGAAATGTTCGCATTAATGTAGCAAAAACGAAACGCGAAGTACCTTCTTATGTACCAGCTCAAATTAAAAAAAAAGATTTTCATTATTGTACAGTTTTTGCGGCCGCGAAATTGTACTAAAATCCATTAATGTATTGTTTTTTACTTCTTAAAAACTACTTTTGGACTTTGAAAAAAATGCATACAGCCAAATTCTAAAGCCACGACCAAACGCCTGGTCTGGATAGAGCGAGAGACGGCGATCAAATCTATGGCCGTCTCGTTCTATCATGAGTTACAAACGCCTCGGTGTGTCAGGTCGTGTAGGTACGGTTTAATGAAACCATAGATATCGTTACTATTTTTTATGAACGACCATGCATTAAAAAAAAGTTTAGGCGGGAATCATAAGAGATTTTTTCTTTTCAATTGTTATTCAATTTGCAAGAAGAATTACTTAATTAATCGATTGTAATAAATTTTGTTTTATTTCCTTGCATGTTTGGAGAAAAGTCCTATATGTGCCTCGGACGGAAATAGAATTTCGTGGATTCGTATGTAATTGTCGGCCTCAGCTTCGCTTCGTCCGACAAAAAATACTCATCCACGAAATTCGCTTTCCCGGCCTCTGCAATAATGTACTATTCAAGCTACATTTTAAACAATTTGTAATAACAAAATCTGAAAAATAATCGCATTTCCTGAATGCAGTTTTCCGAATTTTCCAGTTCGTGAACCAATTATCAAACGTTGCTTACTCATGGTACGAAGTGTATGCACAAATTAGTCACTCTCAGTTGAACCTTCGATAATATGACAGACTGTCCATGTGGTTTTCAGTTAATTTCACAGAATTCGTTGGATCCAAGAGGTCCAAATATCACACATCATCACTCTACCGTCTATGTATTCAAATATCTATATGTATCTATTTATTATATATATCGTCGCTTGGTACCCACATTACAAGCCTTAATAGAACTTACCGTGGGACTAAGTCGATTTGTGTATGAGTCCCAAGATATTTATTATTATTTATTTATGTGTACTTAAAAAAGTTAAAGTAAGGTAAGTATAAATCCCGGTCTTTTGGTAGGCTTACGTGGAGATACAGATCCAACACTTAGAAGCTTGATAGCCACTGCACCAATTCACGAGTTAGGCAAATTTACACCTCCATCCCTGGAGCACTCCTCTCTGGACGGCCAATTACGTAGGATGCTCCTACGGGCGTTTGTGCACTACACTGACTTTTACCGTCCGGTAGTCCGGTTTTTTACGGTCCGATATGCCACGCCATTAAATGTAGGTATATAGTAGCTTGTGCACTATACGTAATTTTACCGTCCGACATTTTACTTTTCCCCATTCCGGACAGTATTTTTCCGATCCGAGATGACAGCTATGAAAAACGTGTTAATGCTTGTGCACTGCGTCCGGAATGGCACTGACTTTTCATGCTACTATGCCGCACCTCCGAGTAAAAAGACGGACAAGTGCACAAGCCAATCATCCGTCCATGAAAACTCGGTCTGCCCGACAGTAAAATTCATTGTGGTGCACAATCGCCCTACGGGTCCCCTTGGGGTTCCACTCCGGCCGACGAAGCCACGCCGGAGGCGGGGACCCTGACCGACTCTGGAGTCGTTATGTATGTATGCGAGTGATTATGAAATAATTCAAATATTTAGGTTAGTTTATTTTTTTTTGTTTTGCACTGGTGCTAACGTTACTTACGTTTTTGAGACGCTTTATACAACGATTGCATAAATGTTTATTACAGGGCTGGCGCTATATGGTGAAGCTAGCTGCCCATAACAACGGCGCGCAAATTCACCACCAGCAGCTGACCAAAGAGGACGTCCCGGCCATTGTAGATAAATGTCTCAGCTTCATATATGCTCATGGTTAGTTTAAACTTCATATTAACCTTTATTTGGTACATTTCTTTGAATAGGCATTTTATGAAATGATTATAAAATTAAAATACAATAGAAACACATAAAAAACCTAATCTAGGGTGCCACCGGCAACGGGGCAGGTCCAAGCTGCCGGTGGTTAGGGTCGCAGAGAGAGGAACCGACGGACTATCCGTTTTCAGGAGTACTGCCTTCTGAATCTGACTCTTGATCCCGCCATCAAGCGATAGTCTCTTAAGATGTTGGTCGAAACTCTTCACTATTAAACTGTTCGCTGTAACAATTAACGTGGACGACCACAGCCCGGCGCTGCGATCGATCTACCAGCAAACGATATCAGGCTTATTGACTTATTAACCTATTATTAAGAAGAATATTTTTGAACATATTGCGAAAACTCAAATCAAATTATTTATTAACTAAATATTTTGATTTGTACTTTTAATTTTTCTCCAGTAGTCACACTACTTATTACTATATAAATTATAAATATTAGATGTCATATACCAAAGAAAAACGACCAAGATCACCCATGTCCGAGGTGGGGATCGAACCCACGTACTCAGCTTTCGCGGCTGATGCCTGTATCCCTATAATATGACATCTAATATTTATTTAAGATTATTTTTCTCTATCTTATTCGTGCGACAAAACAGTTAAGTGTCGTTTGCGAATGAGCGCTAGCGTATGGATCCTTGACGCCACCCTCCTTGTCTTGCTAGAATTCTAGAATTAGATTTTTATTTTGGCGTGAGGTTTCCTTGCTCTGTCTATGTTACGTAGCCAGTTTTTTTAATAAGCGCTTTCCTCAACAGGCAGCCTCTCCGAAGGCATCTACCGTCGCGCCGGTAGCAATGTGGTACTTTCCGACCTACTAGCGCGATTCCGTCGCGACGCATGGTCGGCACAACTCACGCCTGGAACCCATTCCGAACACGACGCCGCGGGAGTGTTGAAGCGGTTCTTCCGGGACTTGCCTGAGCCGTTGATACCGAGGAGCAAGAGGGACGCACTGCTCGCTGCGCTGGGTAAGAGCGGGACACAATACATGTAGTGTGCTTGGTGGTCACAGCTCGCAGTTGAAGCGATTATTCCATCTGCCCGAGCTGATGCAGAGGAGTGAGAGGGACGCACTGCTCGCTGCGCTGGGTAAGAGCGAGACACATAGTGTGCTTCAGCTCATCCTTGGAGCAAGAGGGACGCAATTGCTCGCTGCACTGGGTAAGAGCGGGACATAATACATGTAGTGTGCTTGGGAAAAGTGGTCAAAACTCACTGTTGAAACGATTATTCCATCTGCCCGAGCTGACGCTGAGGAGTGAGAGGGACGCACTGCTAGCTGCGCTGGGTAAGAGCGGGACACATAGTGTGCTTGGGACGCGATGTTCTTCAGGGACTTGCTTGAGCCGCTGATACCGAGGAGCGAGAGGGACGCACTGCTCGCTGCGCTGGGTAAGAGTGGGACACATAGTGTGCTTGGGACGCGATGTTCTTCAGGGACTTGCTTGAGCCGCTGATACCGAGGAGTGAGAGGGACGCACTGCTAGCTGCGCTGGGTAAGAGCGGGACACAATACATGTAGTATGCTTGGTGGTCAAAGCTCACAGTTGAAGCGATTATTCCATCTGCCCGAGCTGACGCCGAGGAGCAAGAGGGACGCACTGCTAGCTGCGCTGGGTAAGAGCGGGACACATAGTGTGCTTGGGACGCGATGTTCTTCAGAGACTTGCTTTAGCCGCTGATACCGAGGAGTGAGAGGGACGCACTGCTAGCTGCGCTGGGTAAGAGCGGGACACATATAGTGTGCTTGGGACGCGATGTTCTTCAGAGACTTGCTTGAGCCGCTGATACCGAGGAGCAAGAGGGACGCACTGCTCGCTGCGCTGGGTAAGAGCGGGACACATAGTGTGCTTGGGACGCGATGTTTTTCTGGGACTTGCTTGAGCCGCTGATACCGAGGAGTGAGAGGGATGCACTGCTAGCTGCGCTGGGTAAGAGCGGGACACAATACATGTAGTATGCTTGGTGGTCACAGCTCGCAGTTGAAGCGATTATTCCATCTGCCCGAGCTGACGCCGAGGAGCAAGAGGGACGCACTGCTAGCTGCGCTGGGTAAGAGCGGGACACATAGTGTGCTTGGGACGCGATGTTCTTCAGAGACTTGCTTGAGCCGCTGATACCGAGGAGTGAGAGGGACGCACTGCTAGCTGCGCTGGGTAAGAGCGGGACACAAAACGACTCTGCGTGCTTATTTATTTATTTATTATTTATTTATTTATTTATTACATGGAGTACCAACAGCTATTAATAACGTAAGTAACATTAAATTCAGATAACATGAAGCCAATTACAGGTCCTCACAACTAGTGACATAATAATAGTTAGCGATTTACAGTTTACACTCTTAAATCATCGTAATACTAAAATACCATGTGGTTACAAACTATTAAAATATACACAAAAAGAAATAGCAAACTAGGGCACACTCACTTAAAAAATTGATTTGTTAAGTCACGCCTCAGAGTAGGGATTCTACTGTTAAAAACGTCCACATCCGCACCTTTAGTAAATTTATTCAGTTTTTTGCCTGCACGTATCATAAAACTGTTCTGCCTATAATTACGTGTCGCAATCGGAATAGAAATTGGGGGGAAATGTCGTTTAGCTCTGGACGGAACATTGAATGACAGTTTAGAGAGCAGCTCAGGACAATCCACGTTACCATTCGAAATTCCCAAGATATATGTAAGATCGGCTATATCACGTCGCATGTACAAAGGAAGAAGGTGGTGTTTTTTACATAGGTCAATGTAGTTGCTAGAGTTGTAAGGAGTCTTCAATTTAAAGCAAAGAAACTTGACAAATTTTTTCTGCACCCGCTCAATCCTATTGATATATGTTTGGTAACAGGGGTTCCATATTTGCGATGCATATTCTAATTTGCTTCTAACGTACGAGCAGTAGAGTATTTTAATCGTTTTAGCTTGTTGGAATGGAACAGAACTACGCATAATGAATCCAAGAGTTTTTGAAGCACTAGCCACTATGTTGTTAATATGGACATCAAACAATAATTTCGAATCATGTGTAACTCCGAGATCCTTCACATATGGTACCTTAGTTAGTGGTTGATCTTTGAGAGTGTAACAAAATTGAACGGGGGAACATTGTCTCGAGAATGTTAATGAAATACATTTAGAGGGGTTTAAGTCTAATTTATTAGTACTGCAATAAGCATCAAGGCGCGCAAGGTCATCTTGGATTAAGGCGGAATCTTGAAGAGATTTAACTTTCGCAAATATCTTCATATCATCTGCAAAACACAGTAGTTTTGAGAAGACAAAACAGCCACTGATGTCATTAACAAAAATGTTAAAAAGCAAAGGACCAAGCAGTGACCCCTGGGGGACGCCACTCGGTACGGTTACCCAACCAGACATATAGTTTTTAATGACAACAGCCTGTGACCTATTTTCAATGTAGGACGCGAACCACCGTAACAAATCACCATTGATACCCATGCCATTCAATTTTAAGATAAGTAACTTATGGTCTATTCGATCGAACGCCTTGCTGTAATCGGTATAGATAACGTCCACCTGATTCCCACCAGCCATGGCCTCCGTCACATAATCATTTAGAAGACATAAATTAGAAACGGTAGATCGCCTTTGAAGAAAGCCGTGCTGATTAGGACTAAAGTAATTTCTTATTGCTGCATATACCTGACTATATACCAACTTCTCTAATACCTTGGAAATAATACAGAGTTTGGAGATAGGTCTATAGTTGGCAATATCTGTTTTTGGACCCTTTTTATGCACGGGTGTAATAAAAGCCGATTTCCATATGGATGGCACAGAACATTGATCAAGTGAACGTTTAAATAAAAGCGAGAGAGGTGTGGAAATAGTATCCGCGCACTTGATAAGGAACTGAGCCGGTAAGTTGTCAGGTCCCGCCGACTTAGAGGGGTCCAGTTGCAAAATAAGTTTTTTCACAGTCTCACTGTTCACTTCAATATGAGTTATACAAGAAACGGAACTAGCAGAGTCCTGCGCAGGAGTAATGGGTATATTGGGTGAAACGTCAGTATTACTAGGGGATGCAAAAGTAGTAAAGAAGTAGTCTGAGAAAGCACTGCATATATCCGCAGGAGTATTAACTTGACGGTTCCCATACTTCAGACTGTTAGGCATACTGTTTGAATTCGAGTGTGATTTTATATAAGCCCAAAATTGTTTAGGGTTCCCAGCAATGTTCCCCTCAATTTGATTGATGTACGAATCAAAACACGCGCTTTCCATTCGCTTAACCCTATCCCTTTGAATATTAAAAGAAAGTAAGTCCGACATATTACCATAGATTTTAAATTTTCTTTGGTACTTGGCTTTTTCTTTAATAGCCTTTTTTAACGCTACTGAGTACCATTTAGGAAACGAGTCCGTGTGCAATTTTTTGCTAGGAACAAACCTATCTCTGAGACTTTCAAAAGTAGAATAAAAGAAAGCGAGAGACTCTTCAAGAGAACGTCGAGAAAATTCCAGTTCCCAGTTAATCGATTCCAACTCATTATTAATAGATTGAAAGTCACCTTTGTTATAGAAATATTTTAAAAATGGCGCTGGCTTAAGAGGGTTACTAACAGCAAAATCAATCGAAACTAGAATGGCTTTGTGGTATGGGTCTATGGGCACGAGAGGGTTAGAACATTCACTTACACTTACAAAGTCATTAGACAGGACGAGGTCTAATAATTTCCCGTAAAGATTAAGAACCCCGCTATATTGGTTTAAACTGTGCAAATTTAATTCATCAATTAAAGTGCATTCATCAGTGCTCACATAGTTCGAGGGAATCATCACTGAGTTATATGGCGTCCATGTAATGTTGCTCAAATTAAAGTCTCCTATAATTAAATATTTATCATCCGGATTAAGCAATACAACATTACCAAGATTACTTAGGAAATTTGAGAGTTGTTGTGAAAAAGAAAATCCATTGTTTTGCTTACATAAATACAGCACGCACATGTGTAACTTTACCAAATTACCAAGACGCCCCTTAATCAATAAAGTGACCCATAAATCCTCAGCCGACGAGTGGTAGGTAGGCTGCGGAGTGACCGCAAGTTCCCTGCGGGTAGCTATAATAACACCGCCACCGCGGCTTTGACCAGTAATACCTGTGTCGCGATCTCGCCGCCAAACCACGTATCGGTCGTCGAACAATTCGGCATCCAATATTCCGTCCAGTAACCATGTTTCCGTCAAAAAGATTATGTCATAAGAAGCAGAAAGTATGTTGCGATAAAAAGTTAAAGTTTTAGATCGAAGTCCCCTCACATTCTGATAATATATCGTAGGATTTCCGATACCGAGCTGTAAATTATTATAAGACACTAAATAGCAGGAAGTGTGATATCAAAATAAAAACAGAGTAAATCAATTAGGCATACAGTAAAAAAATAATACGGCAAGCAAGCACGATTAACGTAGCTAGTTATTACTAAATTATTTGCAATATCATAGAAGCACAAATGGGACTTATACTGATTTCTATAGGTGCGAGTGAGCAAGCAGTGACTAGAAGTAATTAGTAACGTGTGTATAAGACAGAGATACATATAAATAAATGAGTGCGCCCCTGACAATAGAACACATGCAGCGATAAGCGGCAGTGTCCGAGAACAAAAGCGACCGGTCAACCTGGAAAGCGCTGAGACGCTCAAACTTTTCTTAACAGAATTTATTACACAAGTAAACAAAGTTAAAAATAGCAAAATGGAACATTTTAATTTTTTCTGAAAACAAATTAAGGCAACTTGTTTAAATCGTTCTCATTATTGATTATGTAAACTTTAGCACTGTCGTCTTTCCTAACATGGATCTTGGCATATTTCACCCATACGTGCATGTAGCCTTTCGGTTTTAATGCTGCTTTAGTCTTAGTCAGCAGTAACTTGCTTTGAGGTGTCAAATGGTCGTTAATAAATATTTTTTGTTGATTGCCCTCAAAACCGATGTCTTCGGCCAGCACAGTTTTTTTCAATCGGGCGGCAGCTACGAAGTCCTCCTTTAAATATCGGTTAGTGAAGCTCACTATAATCGATTTTTCTTTCGAGTTGTGGACAGGCACTCTAGATATGTAGTTAATATTCGATTTAGGAACTGTGTACCCGATCACATTGCTTACACTATCCAGTATCCCAAAGAGATTCTCATTTTTCTTGCACGGGATACCTTTCACCTCTATATTATTAAGACGGAACCACTGATCCCGATTAGCGATTTCGCTGCTGAGATGACAGAGCTGTGAGGTCAGAGCATTTACTTTGGTGCCCAATGCTTCCAATTCTGGTAACCTATTTTCAATCACGAGCAAACGCGAAGAGTGATCTTCAATTTTGGCGTTAATAAAATCGCAGGACGCCTTAATTTCTGTTAATTCCGTCCTGATATCCTTAACATCCTGCCTCAAAGAGGGCAGGCATGCAAGGCTCAGCTTCATCTCACGCAGCTCCTTCATGACGGAATCCAGGTCTGAAGACTTTGAGGATGATGGCGACGGTGAGGGCTCCTTTCTGCATCTAAGACACCTCCATGCCGCTCTCCGCTCAGGCCCGAGTTTCCTAAAGCCCTGCTCGGTTATGTTAGAACAACAATAACCTATGCTGCTTTTACAGGACCCACACTGTATACTGTCGGTAACACTAACATCGCATACTGCACAATGCATTTTGAATTTACGAAGCAAATTGCAAAGTATAGAAAACTTTGGGAACCACTGGTAACTACGATGAGTAATCACGGATCTTAGTGAATATGTGCAACTTTGGCGAGCGCTTGCACGAGACTGAACACGTGTTGAAGCGGTTCTTGACCTACCTGGGTTGATCCCGAGGAGTGAGAGGGACGCACTGCTCGCTGCGCTGGGTAAGAGCGGGACACATAGTGTGCTTGGGACGCGATGTTCTTCAGGGACTTCCTTGAGCCGCTGATACCGAGGAGTGAGAGGGACGCACTGCTCGCTGCGCTGGGTAAGAGCGGGACACAAAACGACTCTGCGTGTTGAAGCGGTTCTTGACCTACCTGGGTTGATCCCGAGGAGTGAGAGGGACGCACTGCTCGCTGCGCTGGGTAAGAGCGGGACACATAGTGTGCTTGGGACGCGATGTTCTTCAGGGACTTCCTTGAGCCGCTGATACCGAGGAGTGAGAGGGACGCACTGCTAGCTGCGCTGGGTAAGAGCGGGACACATAGTGTGCTTGGGACAAGTGGTCACAGCTCGCAGTTGAAGCGATTATTCCATCTGCCCGAGCTGACGCCGAGGAGCAAGAGGGACGCACTGCTAGCTGCGCTGGGTAAGAGCGAGACACATAGTGTGCTTGGGACGCGATGTTCTTCAGGGACTTGCTTGAGCCGCTGATACCGAGGAGTGAGAGGGACGCACTGCTCGCTGCGCTGGGTAAGAGCGGGACACATATAGTGTGCTTGGGACAAGTGGTCACAGCTCGCAGTTGAAGCGATTATTCCATCTGCCAGAGCTGACGCCGAGGAGCAAGAGGGACGCACTGCTAGCTGCGCTGGGTAAGAGCGGGACACATAGTGTGCTTGGGACGCGATGTTCTTCAGGGACTTGCTTGAGCCGCTGATACCGAGGAGTGAGAGGGACGCACTGCTCGCTGCGCTGGGTAAGAGCGGGACACATAGTGTGCTTGGGACGCGATGTTCTTCAGGGACTTGCTTGAGCCGCTGATACCGAGGAGTGAGAGGGACGCACTGCTAGCTGCGCTGGGTAAGAGCGAGACACATATAGTATGCTTGGGACATGTGATCACAGCTCGCAGTTGAAGCGATTATTCCATCTGCCCGAGCTGACGCCGAGGAGCAAGAGGGACGCACTGCTAGCTGCGCTGGGTAAGAGCGGGACACATATAGTGTGCTTGGGACGCGATGTTCTTCAGGGACTTGCTTGAGCCGCTGATACCGAGGAGTGAGAGGGACGCACTGCTCGCTGCGCTGGGTAAGAGCGAGACACAATACATGTAGTATGCTTGGTGGTCAAAGCTCACAGTTGAAGCGATTATTCCATCTGCCCGAGCTGACGCCGAGGAGTGAGAGGGACGCACTGCTAGCTGCGCTGGGTAAGAGCGGGACACATAGTGTGCTTGGGACGCGATGTTCTTCAGAGACTTGCTTGAGTCGCTGATACCGAGGAGCGAGAGGGACGCACTGCTCGCTGCGCTGGGTAAGAGCGGGACACATAGTGTGCTTGGGACGCGATGTTCTTCAGAGACTTGCTTGAGCCGCTGATACCGAGGAGTGAGAGGGACGCACTGCTCGCTGCGCTGGGTAAGAGCGGGACACATAGTGTGCTTGGGACGCGATGTTCTTTTGAGACTTACCGGAGCTGCTGATATGGAAGAGCAAGAGGGACGCACTGCTAGCTGCGCTGGGTAAGAGCGGGACACATATAGTGTGCTTGGGACAAGTGGTCACAGCTCGCAGTTGAAGCGATTATTCCATCTGCCCGAGCTGACGCCGAGGAGCGAGAGGGATGCACTGCTAGCTGCGCTGGGTAAGAGCGGGACACATAGTGTGCTTGGGACGCGATGTTCTTCAGGGACTTGCTTGAGCCGCTGATACCGAGGAGCAAGAGGGACGCACTGCTAGCTGCGCTGGGTAAGAGCGAGACACATATAGTGTGCTTGGGACATGTGGTCACAGCTCGCAGCTGAAGCGATTATTCCATCTGTCCGAGCTGATACCGAGGAGCGAGAGGGACGCACTGCTCGCTGCGCTGGGTAAGAGCGGGACACATAGTGTGCTTGGGACGCGATGTTCTTCAGGGACTTGCTTGAGCCGCTGATACCGAGGAGCAAGAGGGACGCACTGCTAGCTGCGCTGGGTAAGAGCGAGACACATATAGTGTGCTTGGGACATGTGGTCACAGCTCGCAGCTGAAGCGATTATTCCATCTGTCCGAGCTGATACCGAGGAGTAAGAGGGACGCACTGCTCGCTGCGCTGGGTAAGAGCGAGACACATAGTGTGCTTGGGACAAGTGGTCACAGCTCGCAGTTGAAGCGATTATTCCATCTGCCCGAGCTGACGCCGAGGAGCAAGAGGGACGCACTGCTAGCTGCGCTGGGTAAGAGCAGGACACATAGTGTGCTTGGGACGCGATGTTCTTCAGAGACTTGCTTGAGCCGCTGATACCGAGGAGTGAGAGGGATGCACTGCTAGCTGCGCTGGGTAAGAGCGGGACACATAGTGTGCTTGGGACGCGATGTTCTTCAGAGACTTGCTTGAGCCGCTGATACCGAGGAGTGAGAGGGACGCACTGCTAGCTGCGCTGGGTAAGAGCGGGACACAAAACGACTCTGCGTGTTGAAGCGGTTCTTGACCTACCTGGGTTGATGCCGAGGAGTGAGAGGGACGCACTGCTAGCTGCGCTGGGTAAGAGCGGGATACATATAGCGTGCTTGGGACAAGTGGTCAAAGGTCGCAGTTGAAGCGATTATTCCATCTGCCCGAGCTGACGCCGAGGAGCAAGAGGGACGCACTGCTAGCTGCGCTGGGTAAGAGCGGGACACATAGTGTGCTTCAGCTCAGCATTGAAGTAAGAGGGACGCACTGCTAGCTGCGCTGGGTAAGAGCGGGACACATATAGTGTGCTTGGGACAAGTGGTCACAGCTCGCAGTTGAAGCGATTATTCCATCTGCCCGAGCTGACGCCGAGGAGCAAGAGGGACGCACTGCTAGCTGCGCTGGGTAAGAGCAGGACACATAGTGTGCTTGGGACGCGATGTTCTTCAGGGACTTGCTTGAGCCGCTGATACCGAGGAGTGAGAGGGATGCACTGCTAGCTGCGCTGGGTAAGAGCGGGACACATAGTGTGCTTGGGACGCGATGTTCTTCAGAGACTTGCTTGAGCCGCTGATACCGAGGAGTGAGAGGGACGCACTGCTAGCTGCGCTGGGTAAGAGCGGGACACATAGTGTGCTTGGGACGCGATGTTCTTCAGAGACTTGCTTGAGCCGCTGATACCGAGGAGTGAGAGGGACGCACTGCTAGCTGCGCTGGGTAAGAGCGGGACACAAAACGACTCTGCGTGTTGAAGCGGTTCTTGACCTACCTGGGTTGATGCCGAGGAGTGAGAGGGACGCACTGCTCGCTGCGCTGGGTAAGAGCGGGATACATATAGCGTGCTTGGGACAAGTGGTCAAAGGTCGCAGTTGAAGCGATTATTCCATCTGCCCGAGCTGACGCCGAGGAGCAAGAGGGACGCACTGCTAGCTGCGCTGGGTAAGAGCGGGACACATAGTGTGCTTCAGCTCAGCATTGAAGTAAGAGGGACGCACTGCTAGCTGCGCTGGGTAAGAGCGGGACACATATAGTGTGCTTGGGACAAGTGGTCACAGCTCGCAGTTGAAGCGATTATTCCATCTGCCAGAGCTGACGCCGAGGAGCAAGAGGGATGCACTGCTAGCTGCGCTGGGTAAGAGCGGGACACATAGTGTGCTTGGAACGCGATGTTCTTCAGGGACTTGCTTGAGCCGCTGATACCGAGGAGCAAGAGGGACGCACTGCTAGCTGCGCTGGGTAAGAGCGAGACACATAGTGTGCTTGGGACAAGTGGTCACAGCTCGCAGTTGAAGCGATTATTCCATCTGCCCGAGCTGACGCCGAGGAGCGAGAGGGACGCACTGCTCGCTGCGCTGGGTAAGAGCGGGACACATAGTGTGCTTGGGACGCGATGTTCTTCAGGGACTTGCTTGAGCCGCTGATACCGAGGAGTGAGAGGGACGCACTGCTAGCTGCGCTGGGTAAGAGCGGGACACATAGTGTGCTTGGGACGCGATGTTCTTCAGGGACTTGCTTGAGCCGCTGATACCGAGGAGTGAGAGGGACGCACTGCTAGCTGCGCTGGGTAAGAGCGGGACACATAGTGTGCTTGGGACGCGATGTTCTTCAGGGACTTGCCTGAGCCGCTGATACCGAGGAGTGAGAGGGACGCACTGCTAGCTGCGCTGGGTAAGAGCGGGACACATAGTGTGCTTGGGACGCGATGTTCTTCAGGGACTTGCCTGAGCCGCTGATACCGAGGAGTGAGAGGGACGCACTGCTCGCTGCACTGGGTAAGAGCGGGACACATATAGTGTGCTTGGGACGCGATGTTCTTCAGGGACTTGCTTGAGCCGCTGATACCGAGGAGTGAGAGGGACGCACTGCTAGCTGCGCTGGGTAAGAGCGGGACACATATAGTGTGCTTGGGACAAGTGGTCAAAGCTCACAGTTGAAGCGATTATTCCATCTGCCCGAACTGACACCGAGGAGCAAGAGGGACGCACTGCTAGCTGCGCTGGGTAAGAGCGGGACACATAGTGTGCTTGGGACGCGATGTTCTTCAGGGACTTGCTTTAGCCGCTGATACCGAGGAGCAAGAGGGACGCACTGCTCGCTGCGCTGGGTAAGAGTGAGACACAATACATGTAGTATGCTTGGTGGTCAAAGCTCAAAGTTGAAGCGATTATTCCATCTGCCCGAGCTGACGCCGAGGAGCAAGAGGGACGCACTGCTAGCTGCGCTGGGTAAGAGCGGGACACATAGTGTGCTTGGGACGCGATGTTCTTCAGGGACTTGCTTTAGCCGCTGATACCGAGGAGCAAGAGGGACGCACTGCTCGCCGCGCTGGGTAAGAGCGGGACACATACAGTGTGTTACCATGACTCGGGCTTTAACGAAAATGGGTAATAATACGCATTACTAGCAATCGTTTTCAATTATTAACATTTGAGAAATAATTAAATTGACCGTACAGTTAATTTTATTTCCTCCGAACGATCAATGTAACGCGTGTACTGCATAGTTGTCAAACGTTATGAGTGGCTGCGATCTGTCATTGTCAAGTGCAAATTAACGATTCATTTTGAAGTACATTGCTTCTCAATTAACTTTTCTTAGAAAGTTAATTACTTTTAAAATTAGCATTTTGAATCGAATAATGTTCACGGTCTGGCTAAAAATCTGCATCGCATTCCTCGGTTTCAATAAAAGCCAGTCTCATGTTAACACACTGTATAGTGTGCTTGGGACAAGTGGTCACAGCTCGCAGTTGAAGCGATTATTCCATCTGCCCGAGCTGACGCCGAGGAGCAAGAGGGACGCACTGCTAGCTGCGCTGGGTAAGAGCGGGACACATATAGTGTGTTTGGGACATGTGGTCATAGCTCGCAGTTGAAGCGATTATTCCATCTGCCCGAACTGACGCCGAGGAGCAAGAGGGACGCACTGCTAGCTGCGCTGGGTAAGAGCGGGACACATATAGTGTGTTTGGGACATGTGGTCATAGCTCGCAGTTGAAGCGATTATTCCATCTGCCCGAACTGACGCCGAGGAGCAAGAGGGACGCACTGCTAGCTGCGCTGGGTAAGAGCGGGACACATATAGTGTGTTTGGGACATGTGGTCATAGCTCGCAGTTGAAGCGATTATTCCATCTGCCCGAACTGACACCGAGGAGCAAGAGGGACGCACTGCTAGCTGCGCTGGGTAAGAGCGGGACACATAGTGTGCTTGGGACGCGATGTTCTTCAGGGACTTGCTTGAGCCGCTGATACCGAGGAGCAAGAGGGACGCACTGCTAGCTGCGCTGGGTAAGAGCGGGACACATAGTGTGCTTGGGACGCGATGTTCTTCAGGGACTTGCTTGAGCCGCTGATACCGAGGAGCAAGAGGGACGCACTGCTAGCTGCGCTGGGTAAGAGCGGGACACATAGTGTGCTTGGGACGCGATGTTCTTCAGGGACTTGCTTGAGCCGCTGATACCGAGGAGCAAGAGGGACGCACTGCTAGCTGCGCTGGGTAAGAGCGGGACACATAGTGTGCTTGGGACGCGATGTTCTTCAGGGACTTGCTTGAGCCGCTGATACCGAGGAGCAAGAGGGACGCACTGCTTGCTGCGCTGGGTAAGAGCGAGACACATAGTGTGCTTGGGACGCGATGTTCTTCAGGGACTTGCTTGAGCCGCTGATACCGAGGAGCAAGAGGGACGCACTGCTCGTTGCGCTGGGTAAGAGGGAGACAGTTGGTATGAGGCAAACTGATGATTGCTCGCTTATGGGGAACAATGTAATGTGAATCATCCGTAAGAATTATTGGTCAAGAAAAACTCTCTGACTGCGCTAGGTATCAACAATCCAACATTCAAAAATATAGTTTCGTCACTTAGTAAGAAAGTAGTAATAAAGTTGTAAAATTACGTTATATTTCTGGCTGGGACAGTAGTATCGTAGTCACTAACAAGTTTGAACAAGTACCCTCAAATCAACTAGTCTAGCTCTCCCCGTCAATTACTTCACGTGTATTTTTATGGTTAGCTCCATAGTTCTTCACTGGATGGTGTAACAGCCTGTATCATACATACATACATCATCAGCCTATGATAGTCCACTGCTGGACATAGGCCTCTCCTATTAACTACGCGTATAGACGCATTAGGAGGTCAATGCTCATAATCGCCACCCTGGGCAAGCGGATTGGCGATCGCAGTAATGTGTCCACAATCATGACGCTGCTGCCCATTATCAATATTTTGTCAAATAATGGTCAGTGACACTTCAATCCCTTAGTCGACTCTTACGACACCCGCAGGAGGAATTGGGGTGGTGACAAATGTATTCTTACTGCTGTCACCACACGGCACACACCCTGTAGGGTACATCCTGTATCATCATCATCATCATCATCATCATATCAGCCGAAAGACGTCCACTGCTGAACATAGGCCTCCCCCAAAGACTGCCACAATGACCGGTCCTGCGCCACCCGCATCCAGCGGACTCCTGCGACCTTCACCAGGTCATCGGTCCACCTTGTGGGGGGCCTACCCACGCTACGCCTTCCGGTACGTGGCCGCCCCACACACTCTGTATCTTCTTCTTCTTAGTCGTTCCCTCATGGCTGAGGATCGTGACCAGGGCCCGTAACTTTCATGCCGATGACATCAATTTGACGTCACGCTCCATTTAGGGTGATCCGAAATAGTTTTATTGTTTATTATTAATCATTAGTCGTTAATCATTTTAATCATGTACAAATAACTTCAAAAGTAGTACATTTGTACGTGAAATAAATTACACCTACTCGATACTTGAAACATAAATAAAACTATTTGATTTGTTTTTATACATACATTTTTTTTAATGATATTGTTAACACATTTCAATAATTACGTAGAAAACAGAATTCCTCTTTAACGTACAGCACGTATCAAGTAGGAATTATTTATTTCACGAGTAAATATACTACTTTTGAAGATATTTGTACATGATTAAAATGATTGACGACTAATGATTAATAATGAACAATAAAACTAATCGTGACCATATGCAACTGTCCTCCATGCAGTCCGGTTCTTTGCCAAGTGGACCGCTTCGTAGGGACTACACTTTGCAGCCCTCTTGACAACGTCGCTCCAACGTACAGATGTAGTGAGAAATGACTTGCCTTCGGAAACGTTCGTCAACGTCATGCTGTTTCAGTCTATCTCACTGAGACTGACAGTAATAGCTGTCATGCTACTTCAGTCAGACTCGGTGACACTGCCTGAAACAGTATGTGTTTACGAACGTTTCCGAAGGCAAGTAATTTCTCACTACACCTGTACTGGTATCTTCTCTCTATTGCGCTTGCCTTCCACATGCCCTAAAATTAACTGCTTCTCTAGACAATGCTTTGGTGACCGCATTATATGTCCAAAGAAGCAAAAGCTCTTAACAGATATCCGCAAGTCGTTTAGTGATGCCGAGTTCCTCTAGATTGGACACCACCTATACAGTGTGTAAGTCTAATACGGGCGATCATTTAAACCAGGCATGGGATTCCTTAGTGTAATCATAGATTACAAGGTTTTTTTTAAGTTACTCTTAATTATGACCTCACAGAATTTTTTAAAGATTATCAGAGCAGCAATGTAGGTTCAAACATTTGTTTTGTTTTGTTTTAATGTTTATTCGGGCACAAACGATACAATAATTCTTAAACATAATCACGCTGATTAATACATAAATCAATGAAGTTGCCACTAGATTTTAACACGGATACATGATTAAAAAATTGTTATTGGTGACATGGCAGTTATGTCATCTGCGTTTGAAATTAGCTGTCAACGAGTATTTAACTCGCGTATCTCTACATTGCGCGCTGAATTATTTTGTATGGAAAAATTTGTTGCTCTAATTTTAAATAAAAGTTATTTGAATGTACTTATTACGTCGTCAACTAACACCCGTTAAAAGCTTCGCCCGTATTAGACTTACCCTGTATATGGCCTATACACCCTGTATAGGCCGTTCAAATTAGCTGACAATCCATAGAAAATCAGAAGCCCTAATATAATTTTCCCCTTCCAGACCAAGACGAACAAGCCCGGCTATCAACCTACCGGCGCGTCATGGCGGCCCTGCCACTCGTCGCTCGCAACACCTCCCGCAAGCTGTTCGCCCACCTCCACTTCTTGCACAGCATGGCCCACGCCAACAAGATGGCCGCCGAGAACCTCGCCGCCGTGTGGGCGCCCACGCTCATGCCGCCCAAGCTGGTCTGTACCCACGCTGCCATGGTCATTCTAATATTTAAAATGCAAAAGTTGTAACTGCTCGCGCGCTCTTCTCGCTATATGCGCTTCGCACATATTGTTAGAGTGAGACAGAGCTATTTATGATGCATCGCGCTCTTATCGCTATATGCGCTTCGCGCATATAGTTCGAGTGAGACAGAGCTATTTATGATGCATCGCGCTCTTATCGCTACATCGGCACTATAGTTCCGCTGCCTGGTCATTGTAATAAGCCCTCTGCAACTAAAGTGACGTAGTCTATCAACCTACCGGCGCGTCATGGCGGCCCTGCCACTCGTCGCTCGCAACACCTCCCGCAAGCTGTTCGCCCACCTCCACTTCTTGCACAGCATGGCCCACGCCAACAAGATGGCCGCCGAGAACCTCGCCGCCGTGTGGGCGCCCACGCTCATGCCGCCCAAGCTGGTCTGTACCCACGCTGCCATGGTCATTCTAATATTTAAAAAAACTTTACACACAGTAAGTCCCACGCCGCAAATTATACACAACAGAACTATTACATTTTAAAATGCTTTGACAAATGCAAAAGTTGTAACTGCTCGCGCGCTCTTCTCGCTATATGCGCTTCGCACATATTGTTAGAGTGAGACAGAGCTATTTATGATGCATCGCACTCTTCTCGCTATATGCGCTTCGCACATATTGTTAGAGTGAGACAGAGCTATTTATGATGCATCGCACTCTTCTCGCTATATGCGCTTCGCACATATTGTTAGAGTGAGACAGAGCTATTTATGATGCATCGCACTCTTCTCGCTATATGCGCTTCGCGCATATAGTTCGAGTGAGACAGAGCTATTTATGATGCATCGCGCTCTTATCGCTATATGCGCTTCGCGCATATTGTTAGAGTGAGACAGAGCTATTTATGATGCATCGCGCTCTTATCGCTATATGCGCTTCGCACATATTGTTAGAGTGAGACAGAGCTATTTATGATGCATCGCGCTCTTATCGCTATATGCGCTTCGCGCATATAGTTCGAGTGAGACAGAGCTATTTATGATGCATCGCGCTCTTATCGCTATATGCGCTTCGCGCATATAGTTCGAGTGAGACAGAGCTATTTATGATGCATCGCGCTCTTATCGCTATATGCGCTTCGCACATATTGTTAGAGTGAGACAGAGCTATTTATGATGCATCGCGCTCTTATCGCTATATGCGCTTCGCACATATTGTTAGAGTGAGACAGAGCTATTTATGATGCATCGCGCTCTTATCGCTATATGCGCTTCGCGCATATAGTTCGAGTGAGACAGAGCTATTTATGATGCATCGCGCTCTTCTCACTATATGCGCTTCGCACATATTGTTAGAGTGAGACAGAGCTATTTATGATGCATCGCGCTCTTATCGCTATATGCGCTTCGCACATATTGTTAGAGTGAGACAGAGCTATTTATGATGCATCGCGCTCTTCTCGCTATATGCGCTTCGCACATATTGTTAGAGTGAGACAGAGCTATTTATGATGCATCGCGCTCTTATCGCTATATGCGCTTCGCGCATATAGTTCGAGTGAGACAGAGCTATTTATGATGCATCGCGCTCTTATCGCTATATGCGCTTCGCGCATATAGTTAGAGTGAGACAGAGCTATTTATGATGCATCGCGCTCTTATCGCTATATGCGCTTCGCGCATATAGTTCGAGTGAGACAGAGCTATTTATGATGCATCGCGCTCTTATCGCTATATGCGCTTCGCGCATATAGTTCGAGTGAGACAGAGCTATTTATGATGCATCGCGCTCTTATCGCTATATGCGCTTCGCGCATATAGTTCGAGTGAGACAGAGCTATTTATGATGCATCGCGCTCTTCTCGCTATATGCGCTTCGCGCATATAGTTCGAGGGAGACAGAGCTATTTATGATGCATCGCGCTCTTATCGCTACATCGGCACTATAGTTCCGCTGCCTGGTCATTGTAATAAGCCCTCTGCAACTAAAGTGACGTAGTCTATCAACCTACCGGCGCGTCATGGCGGCCCTGCCACTCGTCGCTCGCAACACCTCCCGCAAGCTGTTCGCCCACCTCCACTTCTTGCACAGCATGGCCCACGCCAACAAGATGGCCGCCGAGAACCTCGCCGCCGTGTGGGCGCCCACGCTCATGCCGCCCAAGCTGGTCTGTACCCACGCTGCCATGGTCATTCTAATATTTATTGTTAGAGTGAGACAGAGCTATTTATGATGCATCGCGCTCTTATCGCTATATGCGCTTCGCACATATTGTTAGAGTGAGACAGAGCTATTTATGATGCATCGCGCTCTTATCGCTATATGCGCTTCGCACATATTGTTAGAGTGAGACAGAGCTATTTATGATGCATCGCGCTCTTATCGCTATATGCGCTTCGCGCATATAGTTAGAGTGAGACAGAGCTATTTATGATGCATCGCGCTCTTATCGCTATATGCGCTTCGCGCATATAGTTCGAGTGAGACAGAGCTATTTATGATGCATCGCGCTCTTCTCGCTATATGCGCTTCGCGCATATAGTTCGAGGGAGACAGAGCTATTTATGATGCATCGCGCTCTTATCGCTACATCGGCACTATAGTTCCGCTGCCTGGTCATTGTAATAAGCCCTCTGCAACTAAAGTGACGTAGTCTATCAACCTACCGGCGCGTCATGGCGGCCCTGCCACTCGTCGCTCGCAACACCTCCCGCAAGCTGTTCGCCCACCTCCACTTCTTGCACAGCATGGCCCACGCCAACAAGATGGCCGCCGAGAACCTCGCCGCCGTGTGGGCGCCCACGCTCATGCCGCCCAAGCTGGTCTGTACCCACGCTGCCATGGTCATTCTAATATTTATTGTTAGAGTGAGACAGAGCTATTTATGATGCATCGCGCTCTTATCGCTATATGCGCTTCGCACATATTGTTAGAGTGAGACAGAGCTATTTATGATGCATCGCGCTCTTATCGCTATATGCGCTTCGCACATATTGTTAGAGTGAGACAGAGCTATTTATGATGCATCGCGCTCTTATCGCTATATGCGCTTCGCGCATATAGTTAGAGTGAGACAGAGCTATTTATGATGCATCGCGCTCTTATCGCTATATGCGCTTCGCGCATATAGTTCGAGTGAGACAGAGCTATTTATGATGCATCGCGCTCTTATCGCTATATGCGCTTCGCGCATATAGTTCGAGTGAGACAGAGCTATTTATGATGCATCGCGCTCTTATCGCTATATGCGCTTCGCGCATATAGTTCGAGTGAGACAGAGCTATTTATGATGCATCGCGCTCTTCTCGCTATATGCGCTTCGCGCATATAGTTCGAGGGAGACAGAGCTATTTATGATGCATCGCGCTCTTATCGCTACATCGGCACTATAGTTCCGCTGCCTGGTCATTGTAATAAGCCCTCTGCAACTGAAGTGACGTAGTCTATCAACCTACCGGCGCGTCATGGCGGCCCTGCCACTCGTCGCTCGCAACACCTCCCGCAAGCTGTTCGCCCACCTCCACTTCTTGCACAGCATGGCCCACGCCAACAAGATGGCCGCCGAGAACCTCGCCGCCGTGTGGGCGCCCACGCTCATGCCGCCCAAGCTGGTCTGTACCCACGCTGCCATGGTCATTCTAATATTTATTGTTAGAGTGAGACAGAGCTATTTATGATGCATCGCGCTCTTATCGCTATATGCGCTTCGCACATATTGTTAGAGTGAGACAGAGCTATTTATGATGCATCGCGCTCTTATCGCTATATGCGCTTCGCACATATTGTTAGAGTGAGACAGAGCTATTTATGATGCATCGCGCTCTTATCGCTATATGCGCTTCGCACATATTGTTAGAGTGAGACAGAGCTATTTATGATGCATCGCGCTCTTATCGCTATATGCGCTTCGCACATATTGTTAGAGTGAGACAGAGCTATTTATGATGCATCGCGCTCTTATCGCTATATGCGCTTCGCGC
>JALPQI010007240.1:0-16173 GCA_025490895.1 Thaumatotibia leucotreta | reverse complement strand
TAAGTAACAATAGTTGGCAACAAAATATAAACGAGATCTCATACACCGTAACACCACCAAGTTCTTAATCGAGGAGTAACCTTACGGGCAATTACAATGTCATTTGATTTCACAGGCAGCCTAGGTCTCAACCAAGGAGCAAGTGAATAACTAGAATTGAGATCTTATTTGAATGATAGCAAGACTCTTTCGTAATAATATCAACGGATAACATAACTCCGAACTCATACACCACCTAGCACTTAAGTTAGGAGCAAATAATCAACTGCCATAACGACAATGTTAAAGTAACTCATAAGTTTGGATGTCTCCCTTCCGATTTATGGAGAAATAGCAGGTGTCAATAATGTAATAATGAGCCATTCAGAAAACGATAAAAGACACACTTTTAAATTTATAATAGTGGGCAACATCAGCACCAAACTATAAATTAGGATGGACGTGTTTCATTAACTCAGGTACCAATCTGAGTATTTGTGAACATATTCCTTTTATAGTGAACACTGTAATATGTCATATCATCAGCCTATCCCAGTCCACTATGATGACGCTGCTGCCCAGCATGAATATACTATCATGAATGGTCATATAACGCTGTATAACCAAAGCATTTTTCATTAGACAAAATTCATCAAACCTGCAAAAGATTGAGTCATTATCATTAAACCACAAGGCAAGAATCACCTCTTCCAATTAACTCAGTTCTTAATCTGAGAATTCTTGAACATCATCATTTCATAGTGAACATTGTACACTAAGAGCATTCATATAGGTACATGCTGGATTCAATAATTAAACCTGTGAAAAGAATTCTCTGCATGTCATCATATCATCGTAGTGTACTTTATAAGAAACAGGATTTGCTATGTAAACCACAACATTTCAGTAACTATATTCTGTAAGAGACACAAGTTCATAAAATGGTATATAACAATAACACCAGTCCATAAGTCCCATGATAATAATCATATGGAACTTGGCTGTTCACTTCCAAGCAGCTCCATAAAAGGTAAGCACATTGCAAAAATTCCTTAAATATGTTTTGTTGATTCAATAGATATAAATTTAAATAGTATTACCATTTATCAAGGTTTGCCACATTGAGGGTTCGTATTATTGAGGTTCCCATGTATTTAAAGAAACTATATGTACTGCACAAATGTATCATACCCAACACAGCATCTCTGTAACTGGACAAATTATAAAGCACTGAACACATTTATTGTGTGCAATTGTCATATACATAAATGTATTGTTCATGATGCGTCTTGCATAATTGTAATACATATCAGTTATACCTTGAGGGTGAAATGAATATTAAATTGTTAAATAATGAAGTGGCCTCAACTGAACTTCTCATGTAACTGGCAACTTTAATCATTATGATGATGATGAATAACAGTGAATAGGTTAGAATCATTAAACATTTTAAATAAGCAATTTACCTTGTAGGTTATGCATTCTTCCAACAGATCATTTTTCAACTTCCAATGTGAAACAAAAACCCCATAAGTCAATATGCCAACTGCACTTACCCAAATCTTAGATAAGTAAATATTATTGATATCATTTTATCCATTTCATTGTAAGTGATGTAGCAGTATAATACCTCAGACACTTCTGTGAAAGACTTGAAAGTTCAAGATAATCTAAGTTTATTTAAGTAGCTGTTCGAAAACATGCATCTGAAATATAAGGTTAAAACCAGATAGCGGATGACTTGATGAGCCAAGAAGGCATGTCACTGTTGTACCGTTGCATGACAATGTCTAACCAAAGTATTCATTGCATCAATCTCTGTATAACAAAGCTGATAATGGTGATGACTTTGTAGTAGGTATACTAAACATTTGCATTAGATGCCTGAATCAGGCATTCATATTTCACGCCTTACATTAAGTCCTACTTGTAATAGGTACTTGTATGTTTAAAATCCAAATAAGTATTTTCCCATACTAGAAACAACAATTAATAGGAATTCAATGTCTTATATGTGCACGAGTGTACTTATTGCAAAATGGTAGAATTTCATAATAAAAGAGTTATTACCATTTTGTTGACTTCAATGTTAATATTGCATGTAGGTGTAGTGGGAAGCTATACACCATATTGACAAATTAATGAGTTCTTAAGGTGAAGACCTATTTTTGTAGTAGACTGTACACAAATAGAATGCACAGTTCATAACCTGTACTGACTAATATATGGTCACATATTAAGAATAACAAGCATAGCATGTTTATGCTTATTTCATATCATTAGGTATGAAGTATTATGATAATTACTAAAAAGATGAGAGAGAGTATGATCATTTCATCAAATTCTTGTGAATGAACATGGCATAGGTTGTAACAAATTATGAATGTTGTTCACTTTGTACATTCCACAAAGATGTAGAAGATGATACCATGTTACTAAAATATCTTCTAAGTTATTTAAGTATCACAGACTATAGTTGGCCTGTTCCTAATTGAACGGCTTGGCTTTCATAGTATTCCACATTCATAGGTAAATAATAATTGAAATGTACCTAAGATAAAACTCACAAACCAAATCAATGCAATACAGTTGTCCATACATACTGAACAGTACAATTAGTATGAAACTGTCAAAATTATTCTATACAGTTTCCACTCTTTCTCTTCATGTAAACAAGGAACTTATTCAGGAGAAATGGTGACCAATCTGTCAATATGATACTAAACTTGACATATATTAAAATAAGTTAAGACTCACCGTTAAATGTACACTTTTTTTTTTTATTCGGCTCTTACCTTGGGACTTCAATTAATTAAATCCAACTAAATAATGGGATTACTAAGTTCCAACATTTATGCATCATACAACAATCCACCTGTTATTCCATGGTACATTGCTTTGATTGTGTTATGCCTTATGCAGCACTGTTGCAGCTCTGGGTATACTATGGTATACTAGTACCATTAACTTGTAGTTTGTTCTTGGTCCACATAAATGTAATATTTAGTGCTTACTATAAATCTGAAAACATATCAAAACACACACCACACAACCGAGGCACCCTTTTAAGATTATCTTCAACCTGTGCATCGCGCACCGGTTTTTTTTTTATATTTCTTATCTGCCTCTTTGTAACAAGCTTACCGTGCGTAATATTTAGGAACTCTGTTAAGAGATGAATTCACATTAGCCACAGACCTACCACGATAAGTTACCATGACGACGAAGTTACCGGTTACCTTTACGCGAAGTACTTTGTATGATTGCGTCGTTTATTATTAATACTATAGCAATAATGCATTTAGTAGAATTGGTGCATTCACTCATTAGAATCAGGTGAATCCAAGTATTTCAATCACAACAATGGGACTCCGATACCAGCGGAATAGATTGTACCCATTTTGGTCAATTAAACTTTAGTAGGCGTATGATAATATCTCACTTCTGAAGCTGTTAGGGTAAAAACACCGCTTCCGCACTAATACATAATTTATTCAATGGTTAACAAGGCAATCACACAGTAATTTTAAGATAGAGTAACCGCGACGCGCCATATCCGTGTAACGTCCCTTGACAGCTCGCCCGACGTACGTAGTGAAGTGACATGCCGGTGCTACCGCTAGTGTTGTACCGGGCTAATTTCCTTACAATACCTACATATTTTCGGCGCTTGGTGTGGAGATCTTGGGGCCTGGGGGCCAAGTGCACATGGACTTTTTAAAGATCTAGCGGCTCGCCTTAAAGAGACCTCAGGCGACCAGAGGGCTGGCCAGTATCTTGCACAGCGTTTAAGTATAGCTATACAACGGGGGAATGCGGCCAGCCTTCTGGGTACCTTGCCCATTTATTTAGGCTATTTTTTATTTATAGGTAGTGTAGATATTAAGTTAAGTCCTTATATTGTTTGTTTTCATTTTATGTCGTTCTTTAATAATAAACAAGTCTAATTATAAGTGCCTTTCTCTCTATATCTTGCTGCGCCCAACAAGGTACATAATGCGATCTATATATATGTTTATATCCCACCTGTGTAACCATTATGTGTAATAAATGATTAATAATTATGTGTAATATGATTATAAGTATATTAAATTAAATTTATGCTGCCTGAACCAACAAGAATCTTATTTAATTTATGGCACCTGTCAAAACCAAACAAAAGCACGAGCGTGAAAAACAATTCCCATTCCGAGTTGTTTTTAATCAAAAGTAAATATACATTTCAACAACATTTCAAGCAAAACGGACTCATATAAAAATATGATTCATAATATTGTACCTACAGTGAAGAAAAAAAATCTATGACCATATATAAGTACCTAGCACATCTTTCAGAGTCGCTTGTAACAAAATGTCTGACAAATGAATGGCTTGATAATGATAATAGACGACTCGGAAAGATGTATCTTACCTACCTTTCGTCTGTGTTGCCAACTATATCTCGTTTGTCAGTAGAAAACAAACTTGCATTATTCCATAATCACGCACTTTTCGAAGACAATCTTGGTATTATCACCAACTTAAAATCTTAAACCTTGAGTTCACGTACATTTTTGTTAAAATTATAGATATTCATCAGTAGTGACGTAAAATATATTTGCCGACGTGTTTCACGATAAGTGTCAAAGACATTAAATATTTGTTTACATTTTTTTTTGTCTTATTCTGACGAACGGTATATTTACGTATCTACTAGATATGTAAGCGCATGCCAAATGAATGCAAGCTGTCTAACTTATACAGGGTGTAAGTCTAATACGGGCGAAGCTCTTAACGGGTGTTAGTTTACGACATAATAAGTACATTCAAATAGCTTTTACTTAAAATAAGAGTAACAAAATTTTCCATACAAAATAATTCAGCGCGCAATGTAGAGACTCTCGTTGACAGCTAATTTCAAAAGCAGATGACATAACTGCCATATCAACAATAACAAATTTTCGTACCTACATTGCTGCTCCGATAATCTTAAAAAAATTATGTGGGGTCATAATTAAGAGTAACTTTAAAAAAACCTTGTAATTCCTGATTACACTGATGAATCCCATGCCTGGTTTAATTGATCGCCCGTATCAGATTTACACACTGTATAAAATTTGGCTTATAGTAAACCTATGTACATGTGACACGTACTTATATTGTACCTAGGTATTAAATATTCAGGAGCCATTTGTGTTGTGTGTAATGCTAAATACTATTTCTATTTACTATGCACATCTATTACTTCAGTTGTCTGAATCACCTGTCAACGGACGTTTAACTACTAGAGTGTGTTGCATTACATTGCGGGCTGAATTATTATGTATGGATATTTTTTGTAGCAAAGTAAAAAATATTTAATTGTATTTATTATTTGAAATAAAACTATGAAAACTGATAAACTCGCGTAACTCCGTTTTCATAGTTTTATTTCATGTGTAATCTTCGCAGTAACCGCTGAAAATATTATGTACCTTTTTATTATTGATTATATTATCTCCGTTAGGAGATCGCCCGTAATTTACCCTGTATACCGTGTTTCGCTTCACTTCTCAGTAACTTAGCGTTCAGAAGGTTGACTTGATTAACCAAAATTTAATCAGAGTTCCACGAGAGCCATAAATCCCGGCATTAGTCGGACACGGAACCGCGGTTCGTTATTTATGCAATCTAGCTGTACGTAACGCGTAAACCAACTAATAGGCCGCCACGAAAAGCCTAATAAAACGGTTTACGTCCAGTGCAGTGGTTCAGCAGATTAGCAATATTGGTCCGATACGCAGTAATCCTTATTTTATTACGAAAGAACCTATATATTACGCACTTTGGGCATTAGGCTCCAGATATGACGTTACTGGATATTAAGAGATCATTTCGTGTTATTAATATCGAGGGGTCTGGAGTGTGAAATAACACTAAACGTAGGAGCAAGAAAATCATTAAATCATAGAAAGCCCCGAATCTATTATTCCATTCGGCTGGAAAAGTACGTTTCCTTTTCCATTTTCGCTTGACGGCCCGATATTCAGTAGCTTTTTGTATCACTACATTGGTCATGTTACTCATGTTACATACGATACACGACACGTAAAACATACTTATATATGGCTATTTCTCATAATATAGTTTTATAAGATGCCATAGCCACGTAAAGAAAATGTATTGTCACCTTCACTTAATTTAACAATATTTTTATAAATTATCATCATCAGGGAGCTAGACGCAGCAGCTCAAGGCTTGTGTTGTGGATACTAAGCGACGCTATTTAAAAGATAGATTATATACCTACAGATAATACAATACGTAGAAAATAACCATGACTAAGAAACAAATCATCATTATCATTTCAGGCGAAAGATGTCCAAATATTAACACATAAATAATGACCTCGCCGGAATTTGAAGCCGAAACCTACAGCTTCTTAGGTAGGGTAACTACCAACTACTTAAGCTACCTAGACTTTTTATAAATAAGTATCAAAATATCGGATTACCTGTAGCAGAAAAGTAAAGGATACGTTACGGCCTGCTTTACGTATTGAGTAAAACCAAACGTTACTTGAAATCCTTAACTTTTAAACATGGTTATGAGTTCATGACACACCTGCAAACTATTTGAGAACTACCCAAAAATATCCAAAATATGGGTAATAGCCATTTTTTACGAACAATTTACAGAAGATTTAAATCTCTGTTTATCAACCTTTTACGCGTGGCACGACCCCTTTGAAGGGCTAAAAGTTTTCGCGACCCTCCCGAATACTGTACCCTTTCTACCGGTCCTAATTTTTACACAAAAGTGCAAAGTTTTGCAGTTTTCCTGCTATCGTACATACCAAACTTGACCAAAACTACACTGTTTCTTTTAACGTAGTAATTTACTTATTTAAACCGACCACGTTAAAACACTGTTTTAAATAATTAATGAAATGAACTAATGGGTTAATAAATGCCAATAGCCACGTTTACGGTGTAATATAGTCAGAGATCGGAAAAAAGTGCGTCATTGTTCGCAATAATATGGACTTGACTCCAAAGTTGATTGAATAATTAATCATTTAATCATTTTCACAAAATGACCTATTCGACGCCAGTAACTATGCAAACCTTAGCAAAAAGTAACCTTAAAGCTTCAAAATCAAATTTCAGGAAATTATTAGTTTGTATATTCATTCAATCAACTTTGGAGTCATGTCCATATTAATGCGACCAATGACGCACATTTCGTCGATTGTAATATGAATTAATGTAACCACCAAAATGACGAAATTGAGTTAAGTATACCATTCGACTGCAAATTTCTTGCTCTATCGAACGGTGTATATAAAATATTGATATCTAGAAAAAAAATTCGAATACGTTAACAAAAACTTTGCCATTTTATTAGGTTTCTACGTTTTTTATTAACGTATGTAAAGGTTTCCAAAAATCATAGACAATATTTTAAAGTAAGTACGAATTTGTAAGTACAAAACATGTCTTTTCTAATGTACTCACCATATTTTTATAAACGTCACTGCTGTAAGCGCCGTTTGCATTGTATGGCTCATAAGCAATTCCGTTTCAATTTGGGAGTTACACTAAATTCCGAAATCCCCTTTTGAAGATTTTCATTGATTTTTTAACGTATCTCCAAATTTTTTTGAAAATATTTAACGTAAGCACCAGCCATTTCCTGAATTATAAGTGTGGTCGCAGTTAGTAACTGTCTATCAAATAGACCTCTCAAAAATAAAACAAACAAGATATACATCATTTCAATAGGATAATTAACTAAAAAGGTACAACATACTTTATAAATGTCCATTTCGTTTTTTGGCCCTCCTGAAAAGTCGTCATTTGGTGGTTACATTAATTCATATTACAACTGACGATTTGTCCGATCTCTGAATATAATAAATGGAAGGATGTTCAATTACACTGTATAGAAAATGAACACACCTGTTGCCAGTTGTCATCATCATGTCTGCCCGCCTCGCGCGCCGATAGCCACAACCGCAGCCTGATGCGGCCCTGGACCGAGGAGCGCTGCGAGCGAGCCTCCAGCTTGTACCACGCCTCCACGCCCGTCGACGGGATCTCGCGGAGCGGAATGTTCACGCACCCTGCGCAATATATCTTATTGACTGTCTTTCAACATAATAGATTACGAGTATGTTGTTCAATGAATAGCATCGAAGAATCATAGTATTACACTTGGTAATAAATAAGTATCGTGTTTTGTGAAACATATTTTGTACTATTCTTTCAGGAATAAAATATATTACTCAGTTTGACGTGTCAATAATTTTACTAAGTAGAATGTATTATGCTTCTTAAACCTTTTAATGGAATAAAATATATTTCAAAATCAAAGTGGCCGTATTCGTATTATATGGCTTCGCATAATTTATTATGCATTAGATTAGAAGCTAAATGTAAATAGTGCACAACTGATGCAATTGTGGATTTGAGGTGTTTATTTCACTCTAGATAGAGCTTGACAGGAGATATACATATGAAAATGAATTAAATGAAAAGGAAAATGAAAAATATTTTATTGGTCCATAAACATTGCTAATTACAAATAACTGAAGTCTTCTTTTAAGAAAGATTATTACTTGTGTTAGAAGGCTCCGCTCTTCAATCATTAAAGGTTGCAAACCAAATAAAATTTATGTTTAATACATAATTTCTAAATCTTAATTATAATTATAATAATAATTTACATTATAATTTACATTTATTTTATTTATACATGCATATAAGCCAAAACAATTAAAGCAAACATACAATTTAAAAAACAAAATTTAATTTATTAATTATAATTCTCACCAACCTAATTTTATTTGTGTGTGTATGTATACATTTGGGTGCGTGTGTGTGTGTGTGAGTGTGTGCGTGTGTGTGTGTGTGTGTGCGTGTTTAAGTTGAGAGTGCATATTATATGAATGATTCAATTTCGTAATACGTCGTACATATAGGTAATAACATAAACAATTACTTAAGCATTCAATGGATATGTGGGAGTCAGATATTGTATAAAAAACATGGAATTAAAAAAAAAACTAACGATATATTGTGTTTTAAAAACAGCAAAGTGCAGAAGTCGCACACAGTCATTGGTTTGTGGCTGAATGATTTCCATTCGGCATGAATATCAAACAGGCCCACGGCAAATAAATATTGAATTTGCGCTCGCACACATCAATCTTGTTACATCCAATTTTTGACGAGAGTTCTCATTTTAGCGTGTAGTCGAAGATTTCCAGATGCTGACGAGCCATAAAATTTCCGTCCACGAATGAAAATTTCAATTTCAGGGGAAAACTTTTAGCATGCCAAAGTATTTGTTGTACTCATGCTCACTTGTTGCATTAAAACTCATCGCACTGAATTATATTCAGCTTAGCTTTACTCACTCCGTTTTTTGAAAGCTGCTTAGATAGAGTAGTAGAAGGACCTGTAGGTAGGTATATTTTGTATTCTAGCTATTTTCTATGTCCACAGCCATTATCAAAGACTAATTAATAGTCATTACATTCTTGTCAAATACTTTTTAATTTTGCCATACCTATTTCAAACATTATCGTTACTTCAATGTAATGAACAAATGTTCGAGAACTTTTAGGATTGACAAACTATGTGATAAGGGTATGTTCCAGGTAGTCAGTTAAATTTAGCTCAGTCTATCATAAATTCAATTTAGCCAGGTACTATCGAGAAAATTCCTATCCGAAAAGTTCGATCGCCCAGTTGAATACAGAAATTAGTACCTAATATTGTAAATTCACTACCAAAGCGATTGGTTAAATATTCATGTTTTTTTTTAATTGATAGATGTAGATAGTAGACCTCTAAAGGACAATATTATTATGAATAAAAATATGTGATGTTTTTATGTGTATTTTTCTTTGTGTCGAATACCCATTCTATTATTCTCTTGAAAGAGAAAATAAATAAAACGGGAATAGTTCAATAATACAAATAAAGTAGGTACCTGTCCTGGGCGACAGTTTCGCTCACAAACATAAAATAAACATTAGACCAAACTTGACAGATTTTTAACAAAAAAAACCCTATGTAGTCTGTTCGATCTTAATAATGAGTTCTTCAAGTGAAAATGAATCATAATCCGAGATATCCGCGATACAGATATAAATAACCGAATACCCATAATTAATGTAGGTTTCTATAAGAATTACTCGCTAAAATGTAAATGGATAAGAATAAGGCAAGCTCATGAGTTTTGGTGTAAGTATAGGTACCTATCTAATCAAATAAACGAGACCGCATAAAGTAAATATACCCTCATACCCGCATAAGGAATTATGTGTTAATAACTTTACAAGCAGGGTTTTGTGTCTACTATTTATTAGCAAGGATCATAATATATCTGCAAAACCATATGATCTACATACATAAACGCACTTACGATATTTAACTTTAAGTACAGTACAACCATTGATATCAAAATTGATGTCATTAATAATATGTATACCTGAGTAGGTCCATACGTAATACGTAGAGGCTCTGTCGTGCTTAAGCCTAAGCTCGACTATCATACTAAACATATTTAAGCCGATATTTAGGATTAACTGAAAATGTAACATTAGAATGTTGTTCAATTATCAAGATATCCAATCCCATATTCATCATCATCCTCATCAGCCTATGTTAGTCCACTGCTGGACGTAGACCTCTTCTATTAACTATGCGTATAGACGCATTAGGAGGTAATGGCCATAATCGCCACGCTGGGCAAGCGGCTTGACGATCGCAGTAATGTGTCCACTACGTATAATGACGCTGCTGCCCATCATCAATCTTGTAGAATGGTCAGTGATACTTCAATCCCTTAGTCGACTCTTACGACACCCGCAGGAGGAGTTGAGGTGGTGATAAATGTATTCTTACTGCCGTCACCACATTCCCATATTAATTAGGTATTTTCCCGACACATTTGTGGAGGACGGGCACTCCTGAGGTGTAATTCCAATAACGTCCTAATCACGGATGCGACTAATCAGCTATCCCAGTAAGAGTCTACCATCCCAAAATCACGTTATTTAATGGAGCTTGAGTTCAAATTGCACCCACGCAACCAATTCGCCAAAACTCGCTTCACGAATGAGAATCCTGATCACAGCCGTATTATTCCCAAAGTTCGCTTCGAAACAGAAGAAATCGTTAATTTCGCGACCTTTCAGATCGTGTAGTTGTTACAAATGTCGCGGTCAAGTTAAACACCGAGGCAAACTTACAAGCGAGGCAAACTGTCTTGCGAATAGACTAGTAAAGTAGACCGCCCAGGGCGGGGATTGCTTGCCAAGCTCGCCGATATCACCCCAATGAAACTTACGATAGTTTTTGTTCCAATGTGTTTGATGTTATCCAACACAAGAATAAGAACCTATTTATTGGGGAGAAGTTTTCAGAAATATATGATCTATAAGCCGGACTGATTTTGCGTTACAGTCACAGTTTACATTGACTTAATTATTATGTAGGCCTTTGCCAAGCAATATTATTTGCGGTTCATAAAGGACGTAGTAGGATACGTTAAATAAATAATAAGATCAGAGAGCTGTGTTTTATAATATTCTGAGTGTCCCATTGTCCGGGATTTAATACAAATTACCTACCAATAAGGATGAAATACTAATAGCAAGTACTCCGACTCCTATTGTTAATTCTACAAGAATTGAACAATCCATGTCCACATATCATATCATACAACGTTTAATAAATCAAGCATCGTACTATTTGCTTTAAAACAAGTGAAAAATTCCTGGGCTCATATGAATGTTTCTGAAAATTCATTGGTTCGTGCCTAAATCGAATTTGGGACGGAAAAATGCGAGCCAATGTCGCCCGCGACTGAAAAGGGCGAGCCCAGCGAAGCGGCGTATAGCTCTCGTCTGAAAAATATGTAAATTGTTGTCGTGGGGTTCGAGCATGATTCATTCAACATTATTGAGCACATTCATTCAGAATTACATTGCTTGTAATGTTAAATGAAGGAATTTGGTTCCATCTTCATGTTCGGATCCAATTCCTTAATGGGCTCTTGAAATTGTTTAGCACTAGGAAACTTCGCTAATGGCAAAGGGTTAAACTGTTACAATGATTTTGTGATTTGTTAACAACTTTGGCGTCTGCAATGTGTAAGAAAAATGAGCCAGTCTTATTTTACACAGCTACCAATATAGGTAGGTATGTCGACTTCCTTGATAAAAAGCGCTGAGTTTTTTACGCTTACTTTAATAACAGCGAGGGTAATACGAGAGACATGAACTTGATTGCTGTATGTATAATGTACCTATAGTGTGAACTACTCTAGTAACTATGTAACTACCTTGCGATAAGTCTCTATTATGGCACTAGCTCTGATTAAAATAATGTGCGTTTCCTACGAAAGCTTCATGAAGGTTAGGTTAGCGCCTTTCAATGATAAGGGCAATTTACAAAATTAACTTTTAATAAAACTATGTGTCTAGAGCAATGACATTAAATAATAAATGGACGCACAGAGCCAAACAAAAAAAACAAGAAAAGTGGCACTAAAAGTCATTTCTATCATTTTTCAGTTGAAGCTAATAACCATACCTGGGATAACTCGGGGCATTTATACGAAAGTGATGTAGCAAAATATTTTAACGACTAAAAATATATCGATGTTACTGCAAATGACAACATCAAAATGTTATTCAACATAAATAAATATTAGGTACTTACTCTTCAATTAAAATAAAAAATAACTTGAAACGGGTAGTTACGCGTTTATTTTAAATTAGTTTTCAAAATATACAATTAATATTAAAATATCAATATTTAAATTGTCATTTTGATTAAAATGACATCTGCATACAAGAGGCCCGATATCAGATATGACATCGAACCTCTGTACTGTAATCGACAATGTTCAATAAGCACATATTTTATTATAATTATATCGACATCTTTTTAATCGATATCAAATCCCTATAACTTGCCCCCAGTTATCCCAGGTATGCTAATAACGCTCACTTACAATAAACTATAATAAAAAAAACTCAAAGAATAAAAAACTTTGTGAAGTGAGCAATAAGTGTCAAATTTGCGAACAACACCGCAAAATAGTAGAAACTTTTTATGTTTAAGGAATAATGATGCTATCGTAAGGTGACCAAATGTCAACTGTCAGAACTGAATAGCGGAGCAAAAGGATCGCAATATTTACTTCTGCAGCCCATTTTTTGGGGCCATTTTTTTGAGCTGTTTGGGGATCCACTTATATATTCTAAATCAATGGTATAGAGCATCAGTTACAAATTCGCTAAAATAAAAATATATCAATAGCGTTTCTATGTTGCAGGTAGGTATATAAAATGGGGGACATATGAAATCGTTAAAGAAATAGTTGTTTTTCAGTTGACAGTCTCTGAGTAAGGTGTGACATTTAATTCGCTTGGGTTTTCCTACATCACACAGGCATCTAGTGAAACGCATGAAAGTATGTAGGTACCGTCAGACATACCTACACAACTTCTTAACAAGCAATTAGCATGATCAGTCTGAGCAAGCATAGTTATTACTTCGTTCTTCCAATATTCAGATGTCTCTAATAATTATGTATAAGTAAGGGATGGTAGGTACAGAAGATCATTGTTGACATGCTACTACAATATTAACTGGCAGATACAATACATGTTGGCTTCGTGGAAATTTCTCGTTTAAGCATCACACGCACGAGTAAGTGAAACTCGAACAGAATTTTCCTAGAAATAAAGCCACTACTGGCTTCCCATCATTTCTCGCTTTACTGCGGCCCCTAAACGTAAATTTCATCGAAATCGTTGAAGCGGCTAGCGAAATTTCATTTACACAAATGCCTAATTGTACGAGTAAACATTTAGGTACACGTTGTTTGGTTAATAGTAGAGTAATTGAACGATAGATATACGGAACATGTTCACTCACATCATCCGGAAAATTTTATTAAAATTCGTAAATGTAGTATGGTATTCCATGCCACCTTTTTTATAACTATATTTTTTTATGTTAATCAAGTTCTCATAACTTTCATAATTCTGATAATACATACAAAAATGTTGCTAGTCGTAACTAGACGACCTAAGTATTTTTTTCTGTGTCGATATCTCAAAGCATCTTATTTTATTTACCCATTATAACTAGCCTAGTCATTTATGATTTATGTATTAAATTACACTGATGCACAACATATATTATATGTGAAACATGCCCTGATAGGCATCAGGCTCGGATCCAGGGGGGGGGGGCATGGGGGGCACTTGCCCCCCCTTACACTGGACTTCTGGATGCCTAGGTGCAGTTTTATGTATAAAATACTATCATGTCATAGGGCAGTGCGGGGGGCCTCAACGAAGTCCTGGATCCGCGCCTGATAGGCATAGCAAATATAAACACTTATTGTTACCTATTTTAGTGCAGCAGTGTTATACTACTAAGTTAATTTATTCACATTATGTTAAACTGTTCAGAAATGCAATACAAAAACGTTTCAATTAATGTGACGTTCAGAACATTGAAACAAAGCTTTTAAAGTACTAAGATACTTATAGCTTAAAAGCCTGCCTGATATTTTTAGCCATTTAGCCCGCTTCGATGAGTCTGACGCCGCCGGTTCAGCCAGCGCTACAAGTAGGTGAGCGTTATAGCACTTTTTCGTAATAACGCTATTGTGTTGTGAGGGAATGGCTCCTATAAAGTGAAATAAATTACCTTTTTCTTATACGGAGTAGGCAGAATAAAAAATGGATACTGAAGTGAACTAAAGTTCTCCGTTACTGTTTTGATTGTTACAAATTCTTTTGCCTGTCCATTTGTCTAGCTGTGCTGCTCCTTCAAATACAGAGTCGCTTTTTAACCTATGTATAAACGCCAAATTTATAGAGTTTGTCAGGTATTTACATATTTTGTGTAGATTTATTTTTACCGAACTTTATTTTCAAAACTCTGTACAATTTAGAATGTACGTACATGAAGTTTGACATTAAGAGACCGGAATAGTATTTTTTATGAAATTCCTCGTTTGTGATACTACATTAGAGTATTAAGTAACTAAAAAGAATCCTGCTAACATTTTGGCATAAATTATGCCGGAAGATAAATTCAAAAGAAGAATTCACATGAAGCGAGGCCTACAGCTAACAGAATTACTTGTTATATTTATGGTTTTTAAGTACGTAGTTGCTAGAAGAACGTAATCATGTAAATATATTTTTACTACCAAAACCGAAACTATATTTTTGACATCGACTGTACTCGTAAATCATTTTGCATGTGTCGATTCGGAGCCCAGGTGCCAACATTTAATCTATCTAACCCGCTACGTGCAAAAACCTCGGCAACAGAAAATTACTGGCGCAGGTGTTTGTTACGCTCTGTTCACACACGCGTTAAATCTGATATAGTGACTATAACAATATTGTACGTACTTGGACTACTCAAACAAGCCGCGATCGGTAGCTACACACGTGGAAATGAGATTGTGTGGTCCAATGCTTAACATGTTAACTTAACAATGTTGTCTACTAGAAAGAGGCTTTCACTTGTAATGTGTTGTGAATTGTACCTACATAATGCAATCGAAGTGTCAATTGAGGAGTTTAAAAGTATTGTTTGATATTGGTACAGAAACAAATATGATCAAAATACTTTTGTGGGAGACAATTCATGATTCGACCCACAAAAAGTTTTTTTGTTAGCGGTTACAGACACAAATTCAGGAAATGAAGGGTCCACGGAAAGAACATGTCTAGTCATTTCAAATTACAAAAGGAAATACCACCTTACTTTTAACAGAATAAAGTGTGAATTTTCTCTGATTTTTTTAAGCACTGCACATGTGTTTTCGTGAACCATTCAATGCCTACCAATTTTTATCAATATCGAAGACGTGGTCCAAATGACCAAACTTTTTAATAAAATGCTCATTTACTTGAATCTTGTGGCCCGGTATCTATATATATAAAAGAAGAAGCTCCCTTATAAAGATGCACGCACAGCCTAAACCCCTGGTCCTATAGACTCCAAATTTGGCATGTAGGTTCCTTTTATGGTGAAGACGAGCACTAAGAAAGGATTTTACAAAATTCATCTTCTAAGGGGTTGAAATGGGGGTCCAAAGTTTGTATGGCGAAATAAGATTAGTTGAACTATTTGATCCGAAACTTCGCAAAAGTATTCTTTAAAGTAATTGAGTAAAGGTATG
>JALPQI010007239.1:0-52796 GCA_025490895.1 Thaumatotibia leucotreta | reverse complement strand
ACATACAAAAAAGTAGGTAGTTATCTGAAAATCAAAGTTGGTATAACACAATCAATTGGAAACCTTGGCCGCTTTAGGGCCATGTCAAATTGACAAGTAATAGGAGATTTCTCATGATCGGAATTATACCGTGACTTCGACATAGTTCCTGGTTGGTGCGGCAGTATGTCGGCGCGAGACAGACTTGCCGTCTTTTGCTACATTACCCGATACCTGTGATATGACTATCTGCAAATAATAATAAATAAGGACTACGGCGAGATTAGTGTGGCCGAATATATTTATTCTCTATGCATTAATTGGATTTATAATTGAAATCTAACATTTTCAATTACAAATCCAATAACAGTTAAAATATTTTAATTATAAAATCCATAAAAAATATGCGTAGATAAGCAAGAAATTTAAATAGGTAATTTCAAATAATCATGTAACAGTTATATAATTATGTTACCAATCAACTGCTTGGGTTCCGTAAGCAAACTGTTGAAAACGGAACCTAAAGACCGAACCACACCGGCTGCGTGCGCGTGGCCTGTGCGTTGTAGTTGTAGCGTATGCAAACGTCATATTAGCAGCTTTGGCAGCTGCGTTGTCGCTTTTTTTGTGGTCTAAAACAGCTTTCGCAGCATTTTGTAGTTGTTCGCAGGTGGCAGAGCCTCTTGTGATTTTTCTTTTGTAATTCCGCATTCTACAACAAGTAAAAAAAATATTATAATAGAAGACACCAAAAAACATCTCTGAAGGGGCTAGTTGAGCAATGCTCAACTTTCCCCGTAAAAATCTGACCAACGGGCCCCAAGACACACTTTTTATCAAATATGAGGTTATAATAAAATCTGTAATACTTACGTTGAAAAACGCCTAAAAACATAATAAATAGATAAATTCACTAAGTAAAAATACCAACCTGATGACTGATACATTAATTATCACGAATTTTGAATAAAGTTTACTCAATAAGATAATTTTACTTTTGATGTAGAAAAAATACACCGGTCCCGTGTCACTCACTCGTGCGCCGCGTGGCAACTGGTAATGGCGGAAAGTATTCCCCTCTCCCGCACCTTACTTTCCGCCATTTTGACCAAACATGCCGCGTGTTTAGTTTTCGAGATATTTCGATTGCCCAACTTACCCGCCTGCTCAACATGCCCCTCCCTACCCTACAGTTTCGAGGCTTCAACGCGCAGCGCACATGCCTGCGTCCGGTGTGGCAGCCTGAAACCCTGTTTAGAGTAAACAATGGTGTTAACCACAATTGTAAATTTATGGAGCCTTCCTTATCCGAAGTTATTGTTAGTGCCACTTCAAAGTCGAACGACACCCATTAGCGGTTTGCCAAACATAACACATCTAGCTTTATCTACTCACTACCTATTTTTATCTTTCATCTGGTATAACCAGGCCTCCAAACGCTACAAAACTTCATTAAATCATTTAAACCATAGACATAGAATATTTATAGACATACCCCCTTATTCATAAACGTCTACTAACTTAACAAACCGCTAAGTATTGTTTGACCCTATTGCTCTTATGGACACATTGGTAAGACCTAAGAGACAAACAATTATTAGCGGCTTGTTAAGTTAGCAGACGTTTATGAATAAAAAGGCGAGCCTTTTATTATCTGTGGTGTCGCGGGCATAAAACCGCAAATAGTAAAAGGAATTAAAATAAAGCTTTTCGTGTACATTTCTGTTCGATACGTGCACTTGACGGAATGTGATGAAAGTAATGACTGATGTGGTTCCAGGGTGTAAAAACCGCCAAGGTTACCTGAATGGACGGCCATTCCTAGAATTAGGCGTTCTCAGCCTCAACTCCGTCTTGATTATGTACCGTATGTTTACTGCTATATTATGTACTAGCAGTTACCCGCGGCTTTGCCCGCGTACTGATTTCTACTTATTCACTGCGTGTTCATGTTTTCCCGCGATTGTCTCGCGTTTGGCTTAAACGATTTAAGTACCTATGGCGGGTGGTCCTTTAACCCGCGGTTCTACCTTTTTTTATCATGGTCGTATTGAATTCATAACTTAATTCAAGGTGGCGAACTTTTCTTGCAATTTTGAGTTCAAATCCCGTATGAAAAACTTTTCAGCTTCTCGGTGTTGATTTTTATCAAGATGAAATCAAAGTTCTAGAAATTTTAGATAGTGATAGCGTCTCACGTTTCGTAAGTACCTCAATTGGACATTTATGCGTCGAAATATAAATCATAGGTTTATAACAGTAGTACCGTGAAACTAGCCAACTTTGCCTCCAGGGGAAATATTGCCCAAAACTAGAATTTTAAATAAATTGGTTATTGAAGAAAATGTAATATTCTTACGGCGGCTCCACTATTTTTAGTATAACATGAGGTGGGTTATTTTGCGGGCAAAATATCGACATAAATTTCTCAAAACAGGGTGATGTTATATGAAAAAAAAAAACATGACCTGTAATAAAATAAGAACAATAGATTACAATGACAGTAGTTTTATTGGAATAAGCTAATCAGAAAATAAGTTATGGCTTTGGGCAATTTTATCCAGTAGGTACTTTAGCAAACGTACATTATATCGCGATTCCCATTCAAAAAACGTATATATTATTATTATTGTATTAAAACAAATATTACATTTTGGACTGTTTTACTTCACTAGTATACTAATACATAATAATAATATTTGAACAAAAGTTAAACGTCTTAAGTTACTACAATTAGGAAGTTACTACAGTTAAGAACTACAGTTTTTACTAACCATGATATGAGTGTAACTTACTCGAAATAAACGATTTATTCTTATTACTATTTAAGATATCTACTTAAAAGTGACAACCCTAGCATTTGCAAATTGGGTAAGTGGGCCTAGTATGAAAAAGAGCGATATCGGATAGGTAACATTGCCCAACCAAGTTACTCAAAATAGTTTATACTTATCCCTGAGTTATTAACATGAAATGGTAAAATTGCCTAAAAACCTTCTGTGATCGTAGTACTATACTATAGTCATACGAGCTATTTTTAAGCACTAAATTGAGGTGAGCAATGTTGGGCAAAACTCGAGTTTACTTTGCCCGCCCTCTAAAACGAAATGAAACCGGCCAAGTGCGAGTCGGACTCGCGCGCGAAGGGTTCCGTTCCATAATCGATTTTTAATTAAAAAAAATACAGTTAAATCAACCTACCTCAAAAACTATAGGAGATAATTTAATCAAACCAAAAATCGTTGATAGAGTTTATTAATGTGCATAACATATATATATTTTTTTAATTTTATATTGCGTAGTTTAAAAAATAGAGGGGGGGACACATTTTTCAGACTTTGAGAGCTGATATCTCGAAAACGATTTGCTTAAATAATAATGAGATTTATAAACCTTCATATCATTTTCAAAGACCTTTCTATTAATACCCCACACGCGTATATACAACTAAAAAAAAATTTCTACCCCTCGGTTACATGTATGGAGGGCCCCCACCCCAATGGTTTTTTTTACAATTTAGTATCATAATCCTGTAGCGGTTCATACAACACATATCCTTACCAAATTTCGTTACTGTAGCATTTCTAGTTTCCGAGTAAATCGGCTGTGACAGACGGACAGACGGACAGACGGACAGACGGACATGGCGAATCTATAAGGGTTCCGTTTTTGCCATTTTGGCTACGGAACCCTAAAAAAGTGATCTAAATGACGATCTAAAATTTTTTTCTTCATGTGAGCCGATGCGTTTGATCACAATGCACACGTTAAGCAGAAAATACTTATACACTTTTTTTCCGAAAAAAGCAGGCTATGTTGGCTAGTTTCACGGTATGCTGTATAGGTTTTCATTGAAAGTCGATTTTCGGTAGGTTTTGCCATATTTCATTAAACTTCCCGTAACTCCGTAACTAGAATCGACAAAGTGGGACGTTTTACTAAACTCAAACAAATATATGAAAACTATTATTAGGTTGGGACCTATAAAAAAGTAAACTTTAACAAATCGAGAACTTGAGATATTATCATTTTATTGTAAACAAATCCTTAATACATTTTTTGTAGGTACTTTGTTCACTATTTTGAGTGTTACGGATATAAATATTTAGCCGACTCATAATTAATACTTTTTCATACTTATCAACTCACTACCGGTTTAATTTGAATTCATTAATATTATTTTTCGTGTTGTCATATTCTGTCAATACGGAGGTCATGCTAGACTGGTACCGGTTGCCTAGCCATTACTAGGTATTACCTTAAAATTGATTTGTAGGCATTTTTTGTGAGAAAAATGGAAAACCAAGAGCTTATTGCAACTTTCCAAGATAAGACGAATCAAATGACATATAATTTATCAAAATCTGACCATAACTGCGGATCTGATGGCATGTACAAACATCAGGCTGGCGTAATAAGGCTTGTTCACGAAATAAAGTAGCCATCGTAAAATTAGTCTCGACTGTTACGCAACAGTCCCATGTAGTTCTAACAGCAATGGGACTGTAAATTGATTCTTCTGTTTTATGTTTAACAATCCAATATCCAAAAGCATTCGCTGAAAAGTCGTCAAAATCAAAATAACTTCAGATAATGCTTAATGCAAAAGTTCACTCCCAAAAAAGTACGAATTTCCGAGACGATTTCAACAATGTTAGTCTTGAAATAATTAATGAAAATTGTAGACACGAGATTCACAGTCTATTATAGTATCGCTATTGTAATTTTGTTAGGACTCATTGGGAAACTAAATAACCCAAAATGGTAAAATAAGAAGAAACACTACTTAAATCCAGAAGTTTTTAAATAAAAGTCTATAATTATGGAGAAATTGATATAAATATCAACCACAGCGTCCGAGAAGATAGGCAAAGAGCCCTTCTTTGTAATAACACCCATACTAAGGTATGGCCTCATATAAAAAAATAGAATTATACAGCAATGGCTACTTTATTTCGTGAACAAGCCTTATAATATTAATATAGTATATACATAGATAGATAGATGGATAGATTGGTGATATTTTTCTATAGACCCGTTCTAAACTAGAACGTCGTAAATCCATACCATTTTACGTTTTAAAATAGTAGGATAGTTAATATAGGGATGTTGTTTTGCCAAATGAAGCAAGTTATTTGAATCAACTGATATTTTATTTCAAAATATTACATGTAATTTACATTTTTTTTTTCTCTTTCATGGGATTGAACTACCTATGCATATGTCCCTAGTTCTCAAATTTATAATTAATTTTGATATTTCCATTTTACATCGCATTTTTATTCTTTCCATTCATTCATTGTTCAATTTGGCCATCGTAATGTATCTTCCATTAAAAAGTATACAATGGGTACAATAAATAAATGTTTTATTCATAATGGTGGCCACAAGAAATATTCTTATTATTACAACATAACGAATATTTCCTCACATTGTGTTAGTCTGTTTTATTTCATGATTACATTTTAAGGCTGGGTACATTTTAAACTGCAACAATTATTATTATTATTTCAGGTAGTGAATTACTTGACTGGCTCTATAATGTATAGCATATTTTGGGAAAAATTGTGACATACATAATAATTATTAATACTAGAAACAAACATAAGTTCGCAGTGCCCGCCACTCGGCTCCATAAAATTAGGAAATCATGCATGGGTAATTGTGTAAGGTTTTATAATAAAATGTCAGTAAATGTTACTGAATTTTCAGTCAATAAATTTAAGAATTTTGTAACGCGTAAACTTATATCTAAAGCTTATTATAGTACACAAGACTACATGAATGATAAAACACCGTGGGAGTAATTTAGGATTTAATTATTAGTTTGTTAAAGTTATGACATTCAATTACGATAATAGGCTACTTGACTCATATCAAATTTAGTGCAAAAAAATATTATTTTCTGTAGTATTTATTGAAAAGATCAATATTTTTCGATTACGGTGTATTAAAAGTGTTTGATGGGTACATATTTTTTATTGAAAAATTTGTTTTATTTTTTTTTAATTTCCTACTCTGAAAACGGTGTCGGCCATGATGTGATGTCATGTCATAGGATCTTAAACTAACTTCATGTCCAATCTTATACGAGTGAAATTCGCCATGAACATGTAGGCATGTAGCTTTGCTGTGACATTGACATAACATAAGTGACACGTCAAAAATTTGTTTTCGGTTTGAGTAACGTCACACCACCGATAATCTAAGCATTAACATAGCTAGTATCGTTTTCGCGCGGTAACGAAAATGGGTCAAGTAGCCTAATTACGCTTGGAAACCTTGTACAACTCCAAACGTGCATTATAATGTTATTATTATATAAGGCCCTAATTTATTAGATGCAGATATTTTAACACATGATACTTTACATTAAAATAATTAACTTTAAATATAAATTAAGAAATCTTTTCATGTAACTTTTTTGATTTCATTTTCCTAACAAAAAATTTATATAATTTCGTCAAGAAAAAATCATCATGTGCATTATCACATGTCACAATAACACTCTGTCTGTCATGTCATCAAACGACACAATCTAACGGAAAATAACATGACATTGACAAGCAACTATTTAATTTATCGGCCAGTTCCAGTTAAGTGGTACGTAAAAGAGGTACTAGAATCTGTTCAATGAGTTTTCATTTAATAATCACATTAACAGGGTGTTTTTACGTAGCAAATTTGTTTTTCCATTTTCTCCAAAAAATCATCGTAAAAGCTATAATGTTTCACGGTTTAATATACTCCAGAGACCGAGTACTAACAGCTGTAAAAATATCTGCATCTAATAAATTAGGACCTTATATACCTATTCGGAGAGAAACCTTTACTTCTCTATAAATTATTACTTATAAATGTTCTGACTTTTTAGAGATCTCTTGTTATTATTATTATATTTCAATTTATTTAAAATCAATTTTATGTTTTTATTTTTAATGCATGTTAGTTGTAAAATGTACCATGATTGTTTGAAACAATAAGTCCCGCCAAGTTTCTTACCGGTTCTTCTCGGGTCAGCGGTGTAGGGTTAGAACCGGAAGTAGTTTTAATACTTAGACGATTCAAAAGAGTTTGTTGCTATTCCAATTTGAATAAAGAATTATTTGGCTTTGACTTTGACATAAACCTAACCATGTCACAATTTCTTTTAATATCCACAAATTTCTAGGTTGCCAGTTATGACTAGCAACAATTGCACGAAGGTTATTAGCGAATTCTTGTTGCTGATTGGTATTTGTTGACATTATATGCATTTCACCTACACTTAACAATTCATATTAGTGCAATACACAGGCAACATCTGTGGTGCAATAGTTTAGTTCTCTATTTTTCATTAGTCTGTAAACGAATCGTCTTATTTCAATGTGGGTGTATTTGTGTTTGTGTGCTAACGGTCCCGATAATTTGAATGGCAATGTTTTCAAAGGCGGTTTTCATGATTTATATATTGTGTTCACTGCTACGGACTAAATTTTGACATACTTATGACTTACAGGTGAAATTATACCAGGAACAGCAAAATAAAAATGGTAAAGGGTATATTGGTATAGATTTAATAACAAGTGTCAGTTAGGTGGAAACTTCGGCATTCTCTTTTCGCAGATCGGGTATGGTCTATCACTATAGCGCGTTTCATTGCACCACCTATAAACAAAAAAATCATAGGATTCAAAGGACAGTCTTAGTGTAAAGCCGGAGTAGACGCTAGGGGGCTAGCATATCTCGTGTTTGACAGCAACTCGCAGCTACACGTCTCCTATTAATCAATACAATCGAAAAGAGACGGGTAGCTGCGAGTTGCTGTCAAACACGAGATGTGCTTGGAGGGTGGACCGGGGCGTGCGACGGAGAGTGGGGCAGAGCGGTTATGATGAACAAACGTGTCCGTTGATTACACGACTGCCTAAAGGAGAGTACATGTGTTTAGCTTTTATAGACATTTAATACCTCGTTATTATCGAAATGTAGTGCTTAATTGTAGTTACAAAGCTGACTGAAATTAAGGTTTTTTTCACTTCACGCTGATTGGGTGACCCAAAAAATGAAAATGTCCAAAAAGGTAATTTGGAGCTAGTTTCTAATAAACGGGAAACTATTCGCGGATAGTGAACCAGGCCCATAAGCAACCATCTTATGATTATCTTGATAAAAATGATGTATGGATGAATTAATTTACTCTTTGGATGAATGTCGTGTTTCTTTTCACAAATGGGTTCCTAAGGACAAAATTATCTTTATTATGGATGATGACTAGAGGGCGGAGTACCGGTGGCAAATTTCACACAAAGGGTATGGAGTCGCTTTTATAATTATTATTTTATATTTGAATAATAAAATTATTCATTTATCTTATGTAGTCAACTTAACATTTTTTTTTCATAAAACGATAAACGATACGGAATACCTAAATGTTATGTCTGTATGAAAATTACGAAAATTAAAGCAAGTCCTTAAACATGCAACCATGACATCGGTAGATGTAGAGCGATCGTTTTCCACTCATTAAATGGATCTTCAATAAATTAAGAAATTGATTCACACAAAAAACTAGGAACATGTAGCCTTAGTCCAGTAATTTTAAAACATGGATACGCACTTAAGTTAAGTGTAGACTATGAGGAGGACCTCGAACACATTATTCCAGTCTTCAATTATAATTGAATGGTCTCGAAAATAATATATCGTTTGGCAGGTATACCTTCTTAGTCTAGTATTTAGTACCTAATGATAATGTTTTGATAGGAAAGTTCGGAGCGCACAGGTTTCGACGAACGTACCGTGTGTACTGGAGCCACCCGGGCTCTGCCGTACGGATGAGAAGAGACCAGACGGTATCACCCTGGTGCCCTAACTCAGAGGTAGGTTGCTCCTTCACATTTGGGGCGCACTATGCGGGTGGCATGGGCAGCGACTGAGCTGGCAGCGGTGCATAAGACGGACAAATACTCGGTGCTTACCAACTATTTGTTTGTCCCATTAGCGGTTGAAACTACAGGTTGTTGGTGTTCAGAGGATAGAGATCCTTCTTTGGAGTGGTGGGTCGTCGCTTGCGGGAGAGGGGATTGGACCCCCGCTCTGGGTCGTTCCTGGTGCAAAGGCTGGCTATCGGCGTTCAACGTGGCAACGCTGCCAGTGTGATGGGCACCTTTGCCCCCGGGGCTACACGGGGTGGGCTTTTTGATATTTAAAGTGTGTGTGTTGTTAGTTTGTAAGTAAAATTATTGTAAATATTAGTGCTTTTGTAATGTTAGAAAATGATTATCCTAAATTGATGGTTAATAAATATAATCTCCGTTTGATAAGAAAAACTATTATTATATATAACAGATATTAACAACATATTAAATTATACATATTTGTATGCTCGTAAGATAATTTCTATAAGTTTCTAAAAATTATTATGCAAAATTAATCATTTATTTGTTATTCCTTTAATCATAAGAATACTTAGGCGACTCCATACATTTAGTGTGAAATTTGCCACCGGTACTACGCCCTCTAATGATGACTATAGTAAATTATTTCACATTACGCTTGACATAATACACGAACAATAAAAATTGTTACTAAAATGTAGATTACAGTAATTTTTGTACAGAACTTGATCGTACGAACTTCTGAAAATACAAGCCGTCAGTAGACGATAGGGCGATGCATACGTAGCCGTCCCAAACATCAAGCACAGCATTGCTTTTCCACGCGCTGTATCCCACCTCGTGCAATGTTTCACCTGACACAAACAAAAACATTGCTATTTACACTTCAGCGTAATTTGAATTCAAGTAAACATGTATACTTGAATTCAAACAATATTATATGGGGTAATGTCAGTAATAGAGCTCAAATGACTAGACTAAAAAAGAGATGTCTTCGGGCAATATATGGATTAAAATAAGCAGACTCGTGTAGATAATTTGTTCACTGACGAAAATTCCCACTTTTCTCTCCCTGTGCATTTATGAAATCTGTCTTTTTGTAAAGAACAACATAGGCATGTTTACAGGCAGAAATCCACGAGCCAGATTACAACAAAAATATGGATATGATGGATGGTAAGACCATCATCAAAGTCAGCATTTTTCTTAAACAATGTAATGTGCATGAGTGCTAAAATTTATAATAAGTTACCAATATTGAACAGAAACGTTTGTCAATTCCAAATTTTAAAAGAAATCTTTTTAACTGGCTAATCAAAAAATATTTATAGCAATAATGAATTTCTAGGCATACCACACATGTAATACTCGTATTATGATTTTTACTTTTATGACATTTTTTACTTCTTAACGATTACTTTGACTGACGTAGATTTAATATAACTATGTATATGTATACCTCATAATGTGCATTCTAAGTGTAATAAATTAATTTATACAATATGTATACAGTGTGTGGCCTACAACCGGGGTGAAAATTTAAACGGTGCATTAATAAGCTGATCAACAATCATTTCCACATATTGTAATTAAAAAAAAAAAAAAAATTTGTAATCTTTTGTTCATGTTTTTTTCATTATTATGGGTTCATTTACTTGAATTAAAAGTTATCAATAACTTATCATTTTTGAATCATTGAAAAATGTACAATTTTTTTTTAAAACCGTATCAAATTAGTGTAAAAATGCAAACAAAATTATTGTTATGACTTCCTACCTGGTATACTATCAAGATGTCTTGCGACTGACAAGCTACGACATCGTGATGCCAAGATCCAGTACTAAAGGTCCATAGCTTTGAATGTCAGTCAATATCTCCGAACTTAACCACTTTGAAACACCGGGACCTTTACAGGATTATTGCTGATAGTCTAAGGAGTCACTCATTTCATTTTTCTCCCGTGTTAAAGACCACACACTGTATTATCACACTGCACGCCTCTTGGAAGGATATGATAGACGTCAGTTTTATGTAAATTGTAAACAATTACTAACACCCACAATGTAAAACTCATAAGTATAGTTTCAAAGTGACCACCATTTTCAATAACTGACCGATATTTATTATAAATGACTGGTCATTAATGACATCCAAAGTGTACGTCTTGATTTAGAACAATAAAACAATCTGAATATTCAGACGGGAAATTAACGTCAATATTATGTAGTTAAAATACTTCGTTATAAGAAAGATGCTGTATACCTACTGCCCATTTTTTTGCATTTTATTAACGTAATTATTAGGTGCATGATGAATATTATTAATTTATAATAAATGTCGCTCAATTATTAAAAATGACGGTCACTTTGCAACTCTAATTATTGACGTCAATTTCCCGTCTGAATATTATTATTTTTTTATTGCTCTAAGTCAAGCCGTACACCTTGGATGTCATTAATGACCGGTCATTTATAATAAATGTTGGTCAGTTATTGAAAATGGCGGTCACTTTGTAACTCTACTCATGACCATGCAATAAATTGATTTGATTTGAAATTTAACCTCAAAGGATAGGTACCTGAACCATTTCTTTCATTGTGTATGATATTTCTTTACTACACCGAATTAATGCATAAGTTCGTAATGTTGTAATGTTTTATTTCCGATAAGTTTGTCCGACTTGGCTGTTAATCTGATATCTTATCACAATCCAAACGATCAATTCTAAGGCACTGGTCTCACCGCAAGCTACTAAGCTATGAACTATCGGCTATAAACAGGAACAAAAGACACGGCGATACTTGCCCAGCTATCAGCTATCAACGCCGGGCGAGTATCGCCGTGTCTCTTTTATTTACACGGGAGTGCGTATCTTTTGTTCGTGTTCATAGCCAATAGTTCATAGCTTACTAGCTTGCTGTGAGACCAGTGTTTTAGAAAATCATTTACTGGACTGCTACAAGCTACGACCAAGGTACAAATATTTGAAATAAAAACAAATAAATACACAATTGCCCTCGCCGGGTTCGAACCCGGAGCATTATAGAATTAAAATTGTACGTAAGCCCCCCATACGTGGGGTAACTTCGTACATAGTATTTTTTACCACAGTATTAGTTTTGTTCTCAACTGTCTGTATTTATTTACAAATATTTTTTCCTGTATTGGAATGTATTTTTCTTATAAGTATGTTTGACTTCATTTGGAAATAACAATATCCTCACTGAACAAAAATATTAGGGTACATTCGTAGAGTAAGGATTCTCATACATTCTTGGCTGTATGAGAAGGTAGTGAAGGTACCCCAACCAAAAATGAAAAAGATAAAACAAAAAATAAAAATAACTGGATGCTTAGCCAAGTTGCCAATCGCTTACGCTTAGTACTAGCGTATCGTAGAGTTCTCTCTCTGTCACTCTTTCGTATTAGTGCGACAAAGACGTCTAGCTGCCTTTCGTTTACGACTGACGATTAAGCGTTAGCGATTGGCAACTTATCTAAGCATCCTAATCATGAAATAAACCATTTCATACGTAGTTCAAAAATTGGGGATTAAACAGGGGACGTGCCGATGTGTTTCTTACCTTTAGAGGTAAAAAACAGCCCATTCGTGACACCATATGGCAAACAGAAGTCCATGCTGAAGGACTTATTCTGCGGTAACTCCAGCAGCATTTGAGTTATCGCCTCATGCTCCGCCTGGAGATAAGATAGAGTTCATAAAACTAACAGACCTAGACCTAGAGGACCAATCACGACTTATATTTACAGACGGGAGCAAGATTGAGGGTAAGGTCGCAGCGGCACTGTCCCCATGCAACACAGAAAACGAGATTAATCCTACACTGCATACAGTTCCTGATAAGGCACAACTAATACATTTACGGATTACGCTTAGAACGAGGTATAATAGGCAGCAACATCTAGTATACGTGAAATGTGGATACACACCACTCTTGGCTACTTTCTAGATCTGGCTGCTTGACTGCAACGGCTGCGTCATTGCCGCTGGACAGCGGAATCCAGCTACATATTCTTCACACGTTCGCGATATGGCCCACCATGCATTTACGTTCATATTAAGGAAAAATATTTTGCTTTTTTTTGAGTCGTTATAATTACAAGCATAAGACTTAACTTCGTCTAACCTGTAGGAACGGTCATTTATCTAAGTATGTTTTGCTCGTAGATGATAACATGTTGTAATTATTGTATTTTAGACGATATGGACGGAAGTTAACGTCCAACTCCTCAATTCTGATACTCCAGTGTTACTGCCTGCCACTACAACCGCTAGGTTTAGCTATATGTAGATTTTGAAGTACTGCTTTAGATATTTGGTAGAAACATACGGATTTAATTATCGTCATCATCATCATATGAGCCTAAAGACGTTTACTGGTGAATATAGGCCTCCCCCAAAGATTGCCACAAGGACCGGTCCTGTGCCACCCGCATCCAGCGACATTCATCAGGTCAGGAGTCCACCTTGTGGCGGGCCTACCTATGCTGCGCCTTCCGGTACGTGACCGCCACTCGAGGACCTTACCACCCCAATGGCCATCGGTTCCAAGCGTGACGAGCCCCGCCCACTTCAGTTTAGCGATTCGAAGAGCTATATCGGTAACTTTGGTTCTGCTGAGGATGGTCCCATTTCTAATCCGATCTCGCAGAGAGACTCATAGCATAGGCCTCTCCATTGCCCTTTGGGTGACTTTGAGCCTTCTTATGAGGCCCATTGTAAGCGACCACGGCTTAGTACCGTATGTCATTAATGCGGCCCTCCGGCTGATGGACTCATAGCGTCACGGCTGATAGGGTGACAGCGCGGGAGTGATTCGCGAAGAGCAAGCCGTCGGGCCCGTGGCCCTCTGGCTGATAGACTGACAGCGTGAGTGGTTCGCGTAAGGCGAGCTGTCGGGCCTGCAGCCATCCAGCAGATAGACTAACAGGGTGAGTGGTTCGCGTAGGCTGAGCTGTCAGGCCTGCGGCCCTCCGGCTGATAGACTAACAGCGTGAGTGGATCGCGTAGGGCGAGCCGTCGGGCCTGTGGCCCTCCAGCTGATAGAGTGACAGCGTGAGTGGTTTGCGTAGGGCGAGCCGTTGGGCCTGCGGCCCTCCAGCTGATAGAGTGTCAGCGTGAGTGAATCGCGTAGGGCGAGCCGTCAGGCCTGCGGCCCTGCGGCTGATAGACTCACAGCGTAAGTGGTTTGCGTAGGGCGGGCCGCTGGGCCTGCGGCCTTCCAGCTGATAGAGTGACAGCGTGAGTGGTTCGTGTAGGGTGTGCCGATCGAGATATTTAATAAAAAATTTTAGTGTCAGATTTCTAAAAATATCTATTCAGCAGGGATTCGCCTCCCGTTACACATAAAATAATGTCCATTACGTTTACATATGTGTCGCGATTCGTGACGATGCATTCTAAGTAGAGTATATACGCTACTTAGCTTGCATAATTGTATTACATATTACAAACAACATCTTTGATCTAGAATAAGTAGGTATATTATCGGAAATTAACTTACCAATTGCACTAAAAACTTGAAAATAAAATAAGTAAAAAAAGTTTTAAGTTAAACGGTTTTTATTGCACCAAAAACTAGAAAATTAAAATTTGTTATAACTAACCGTAGATGCTACTTTCTGTATATTACTCACGTGAAACTATTATCACTGTAGTCTTCCTAAGTCGGATGCTGAAAGCCACGTTTAGCCTCTATGTCAGTGGATTAAGCGTTACCTAATCGGAAACTTTTACCAAACTAAAATAAAAACGTGGGGCGTTATTATAAAGAAACATACAAATTCAAAATATGTAATTGTAGCTTTAATTTTGCAATTAATCATCCATCTGTTCAATCACTTCTACAGAGGTAAATAGCTTTTATCATGGGCAGAACAAAACTTAAAACACTATTGCTGCCTTGATTTCTATGTGTGTTCCTAAATAACTATAGTGACTTAATCACAATTGCGTACGCCCCACGTTTTTATTTCAGTTTGGTAAAAGTTTCCGATTAGGTAACGCTTAATCCACTGACATAGAGGCTAAACGTGGCTTTCAGCATCCGACTTAGGAAGACTACAGTGATAATAGTTTCACGTGAGTAATATACAGAAAGTAGCATCTACGGTTAGTTATAACAAATTTTAATTTTCTAGTTTTTGGTGCAATAAAAACCGTTTAACTTAAAACTTTTTTTACTTATTTTATTCTATATATTTCCTTAAAGTGGTAGCAGAGAAATAATGGAACAAGCATTAAACGCGAGTAAAATTCAAATTGGGAAGTAAGATTCCAAAAATTATAAAACATGGAGATTCAAAATTCTCATAGTGCTAAAGGTAATGCCGGTAAGATCAGATATTCTAGAAGGTAAGAAAACGAGGCCATCCTTGGCGCCTACGGCAACTGGCGAAGAAAATACCAGTTTTGAAAAAGAACTCCAAAGTTTTGAAAATTTGAAAAGCGCGATATTAATTTTGCTTACGACAAATATGTCCGATGACATTTTACAAAAGTTTATACGGTTTCATTCCGCAAAAGACATGTGGGAAGAGTTAGGGCGTCTCTGTGGCGGCACGTGTGTAGATAAAACGTACGACCTATGCCTGAAATTCTTCAGTTACAAAAAGGACACTGATGATGATATTATAACGCATGTATCAATATTAAAGAATATCTGGAGGGAATTATGCGCAGAACTGCAGAGCGAGGCAAAATTGCCCGAAATCCTCTTAATGTGCAAAATATTAGACACGTTAGGTACCTCCAGATTATCTTAGTTTTAAGTCCAGTTGGCTGTTAATTTCGGAAAAAGAAAGCTCAGTTGAGAACTTGACCAGCCAGTTATGCGCACACGAGAGAGTTCTGCGTCAGACTGATATACACGTCACGGAAGAGGAGACTAGCACAAAAGCTTTGTATACGAAGATCAATAAGAGTAAAAGGAAGAATAATTCCTAAGAGCTTACATGCAATTATTGCAAAGAAAAAGGGCACAGAGTCAGAAGCTGCAAGCGGTGGATTCAAGACGGTAGACCGCCGAAGGAGTCCAAGACCGTTAATATGAATTTGACTGTGATGACATTACATTCGGATGACTTTAGACAAGTGAAGGACCCTAAAAACTGGTATGTGGATAATGGGGCAATGAGCCACGTTACTAACAGAAGTGACCTGTTCCAAATCTTTAAGTACTTCAAAAACCAACACACAGTGACTGGCGCGAATGGCCAATGTATAGAAGCCCTTGGTATTGGAAATATTCTTACTGAGGCTGACGTGAATGGCAAACCAGTGCCAATACTGCTGTAAGATGTACGTACTGTACGTATGTACCCAGCATTAGCAGGAATTTATACTCAGACCTCGCTACTCATAATGTATCTGATAAGAGTGTATTTGAGTCTACCACTCTAAAATGTACGATGATAATGGATGGACAGCTAAAACTGATTGGTACTCACAGCAAGTTTGGAGGGCTATTTAAATTAAACCTTAGATGTCTGCAACCAACTGTACGAGTGAATCAGGTGTCTACAACATCAAATCTATTGCAGCTCTATCATGAACGATTTGGACATCAAAATAAGAGCCATGTAAAAAAACTGATTGAAAAAGAGTTTGACATAAAAGTACCAACAACCAAGGAACTCTGTGAAGGATGCATTTATGGTAAATCTCATCGGTTGAAGTTTGGGACCAGAGAAAAAGCAGCTAAGCCCGGAGAATTGGTATATGCTGATGTTTGTGGACCTTTTCCGTATTCTATCACATAGCTACGCTATTTTGTCCTCTTCAAAGATGATTATACGAGGTACAGATTTGTATATTTTATGAAAGAGAAAGCTAAAGTACATGCAAAGCTGCTCCTTATGCTCGCTGAACTCAAAGCTGCTGGAGTTGTCATTAAAGAACTGCTAAGTGACAATGGAGGCGAATTCATCAACTCGAAAGTTGAAGCTACGCTCAAGAAGGAAGGAATAACGCAACGGCTGACAATGCCTTACACACTCCAACAGAACCCGACTGAAAGAGATAACAGAACTGTTGTGAAAATGGCGCGAAGTCTGATGTACGCACATGCCAAAATTCCTCCTGGACTATGGGCTGAAATGGTATCAGCTGCGGTGTATATCTTAAATAGAACAGGTCCTACCGCTGTCAATGGAAAATCACCTTATGAGTTATGGCACCAGAAGAAGCCCAGACTGAGTCATTTGAGAATTATAGGATCTACCTGTTATCCACATTTTCCGAAGCAACGACGAAGAAAGTTAGATAAGAAAGCACAAAAGGGAATACTGGTCGGCTACGACTCTGATGATGGCTACCGTATATGGGACAGCACCTCGTCGAACTGATTCGATCGAGAGACGTTACATTCGATGAGAATCCTCTACTCGGTTAAGTTGAAGAGATTGAAGAACCAGTAGCCACAAAGAGCAAAGCAGTTGATAATAGACCCGGTGACTTATTTGACTTTGCTTTACCTAGGTATGAATGTCACACCTCGGCCAATATGAACAACAGTCAGCAGCCATCAACTAGCCATGATATTGCACCGTTTTCCCAAAACGACGAACAGGCTCTTGAACAATAATGTACAGAAAATGGTGCTGAAATTGAAGCTGAAATGACAGAGGGTGAACAATCATCCGTAGAGGTGGAACAATCTATTAACGAGCCGATACCTGAGGAAGAGGTTAATGACGATGTGGTCGAAGCAGATCCTCAAGTTAGTAATGAGACTGAAAGAGAGGCACAAGGTCAAGCAGCCGTGCCACTATCAGCATCGGAAATCGAGGCCGAAGGCAGGATGACGCTACGAACGCGCTCAAATCTCAAACCACCGGCTAGATACCAAGACTACATCTGCAACGTTTGTTTTAACGTCAATTCGACTAGCGATGACCTTTTATTAGAACCAGGCACTTTTCAAGAAGCGACGGCATCAAAAAACGCTGCACAGTGGCGTGCAGCAATGGATAACGAGATCAACTCTCTTAGAGAAAATGAGACCTGGGACATAGTAGATTTACCTAAGGGAAGAAAAGCTATATCTAGCAAGTGGGTTTATAAAATTAAAACTAACCCTGATGGTTCGATAGATAAATATAAAGCCCGGCTAGTAGTGAGAGGTTTTTCACAAAAGAAAGGTTTAGATTATTATGAAACCTTTAGCCCTGTAGCTAAGACAAGCACCATAAGGGCATTACTTAGCATAGCTGCTCAAGAAAAGCTATTCTTATCTCAATTTGATGTTTCAACTGCCTTTCTATACGGAGCATTGAAAGAGGAGATTTACATGAAGCCTCCGGAAGGATATTCAAATAATTATGGTAAAGTGTGTAAGCTGAAACGGGAGTCTTTACGGTCTTAAGCAAGCTCCACGCTGCTGGAACTCCACCATAACAGAACACATCCTTAAATTGGGCTTCAAACAGAGCGATAGCGACCCTTGTTGGTTTAGAAGAGGAGAGGGAAATAATAAGCTGCTAATAGCTTTATACGTTGACGATGGACTCATTGCGTCTGCAAGTTTAGAAGAAACTGAGAAATTTTTAGACCAGATGCGCGAACGATTCAAAATTACGACGACATGTGGTTCTTATTTTCTGGGAATAGAAATTGAACGCAAATCCAATGGATCAATTAAAATTCATCAGACCAGTTATACAAAGATTTGAAATGCAGGACTGCAAAACTGCAGTAACCCCAATTGTTAAAGATGGTAAATCGAATGATAATGAATTTAAGGATTTTCCCTACCGACAAGCTGTTGGAGCACTTTCGTTCTTGATGGTTGGCACTAGACCAGACATTGCGTTCGCAGTTGGAATAGTGTCGCGCATGCTTGACAATCCGACACCAGAAGACGTAGCGAAAGTAAAGCGAATTCTGCGCTATGTGAAAGGCACCTTAGAGTACGGAATCACGTACAAATCTTCTACTGCACGCCATGGCTTGAAAGGCTATAGTGATGCCGATCACGGTGGTGATTACTCTACCAGACGCTCAATCAGTGGCATTATATGCCTTAACGTCAATGGTGCTATCGCATGGCAGAGGAAACGTCAGTCTACTGTCGCTATTTCATCAACACAAGCAGAGATAATCGCAGCCAGCGAGGCCGCCAGAGAAATCATATGGTTGCAACGAATCGTGAACTTTATGCAGAGTCATACTAGGAGAGATATTACACCACTCTTCATAGACAGTGAATCTGCTATAAGATTAGCGTATGATCCGCCTTATGAAACACACGGACGAAACATATAAGGCTTAGGCATTTTTTCGTGAGGCAGTGTGTTCTAGAAAAGGACATTAAAGTAGAGAAGGTTTCCACAAAGGAACAACTTACTGATTTTCTGACAAAGCCCTTATTTAAACCTAGGCTTCAGGAACTTTGTAAGCTAGCTAGAGCTTTTGCTTAATCAAAAGTTGCTTCAAGAGGAGACCGGATGTTAAGAAGGTTGCATAGAAACCGACTGTTGTCTAATTTATTGTAATGTCTTTTTAACATTTGTCTTAATATATTTGACACATACACACTACTACACATACACTATTTTTCTATTTATTTCCTTTATGCCATGGCGCTTCCTCCTTTGGAATATACAGCGAGCCAATACCGGCTACAACTGCTCGCCATCCTATCTGCCTCTCTCCGGAACTAAATCGCTGTTCTGGATAAACTCGATAGCTATAAAGCGGTTCTTGTATAATAAATAAATAAATATATTTTTCCCCTCACTAGCTCGTAAAGCGCTCTATTGTCCTTTAATACGATCGGGTAAAAATGCATCTTATCCACTTTTGAGGCAAAGTAATCTCTAATTCCTATGGCCGATTCTAAGTGGATCTGTATGACCGTAGTAAACATGCGCAATCGGAGCTTACATCTTAAATTGCTAATTTTTCATTGGTGACTTTGTAAGCCATTGGCTATTATTTAAGTACCTGGAGTAACTCTACTCTACGATTCCTATGGCCCACTACCGCCTAGTATAAGTGGATCTGTATAACCGCAGTAAACAATTAAATATGCGTAATCGGAGCTTACATGTTAAATTGGTCAATTCTCATTGGGGACTTTGTAAGCCATTGTCTATATTTAAGTACCAGCAGTAACTCTACTCTAGGATACGTTTCGACATTAAGTTTTAAATGGTTTTTTAAGTTAATTTACATTTGGATGAGATTTGTAATCATATTTCCTCGCGATAGTGAGGGGAAAAAAGTTGTATTACACTTGGCGGCAAAGTTTGTTCAAGCCTCGTGCCTTGAGACCTTCGCAATGCTCAAGATACCAGTTTTTAAACCACTCGCTACGCTCGTGGCCCAATTTTGCAATCTTTCGCTAGCTCAGATCTCAACATTGGCACGACAGTTAAACAACAATTTTGCCCCCTTGTATAATAAATAACTATTACTCGTAACAGTCGCAACTACAGGTAAATTCACTAAAGCTGGCACGAATGGAATTAATGAAATGAATGACATCTATCATTGTGTGTATGCGGTCGTCCTATACCAACCTGTATCCACTGTCATTTTGACATCCACCATCCACTCATAGATACCTTCTGTCACTTACTCGATCCATTCGTGCCATCTTTCGTGAATTTACCTGTACTTACAGTCATTATCCCAATTAGGGATTATATTTATATTTGGTACGTTACCTCGTTGTCTATGACGAGAAGATCTGCGCCAAACGTTTCACAATATTCTCGGGCTTGGTGAGTTTTCATTTTATAATCATTATGATAAAATACACGGTAGCAACTGCCGACCAAATCGATCCTGTCGACCCATTCTAGAAGAGAGATTATGGCACAGTTATAGTTATAGACAAGATCTTTCAGTGTAAGGTCTGAGTCGCTCGAGCGGAGCGGGCAGCGTGGCGTGCGGCTTGGCGTCCACGTTTAAACAAATATGCGCATGCGTGTGGCGTGACGCAACTGTTCTTGTCGCACTTATAGATACAGAGCACTATTAAGTTTCCGATTTCTAAGAATTACTTATAATGTTTACAGAATAGCCTAAAGTGTATTTCTAAGCATGCTTACTATATTTTACGCTCTCCGGATTATTGTCAACGTCACATCTATGGTGCCAATTCTTACCTGCGGAAAAAAATGGTTTATGGTTATGAAAACATTAAAATTGGAGAAAAGTTATGGCTTCTGTTCTAACAGAACACGACCACGTAGGATAAACCAGTCACTTCAAAGTTGGCTGAATTCAATCGTCCGTCTCTGTCACTCTAATGACGCCTTCATTTGAGTGACAGAGACAAATCCACGAAAACGTACAATGCTCAGCCGGGAACCGATAGCCGGCCTCCGCCTATGGCACTGCGGCCATTCCGGGGATTTGTCTCTATCACTCTAATGACGCCTTCATTTGAGTGACAAAGACAAATCCTGGAAATTTAAGACGAAATCCGACGCTAAGTGAGAGTCTCTAAAAGTGGAAATGTCCTAATTAATGAATCCATGCGGAAATGTTCCACAATAAATATAAGAATATAATTTGTTAGGGTTAACTGCAAAAACTCAGATGACAGTAATTTAAATGTACAAAGTACTCTGCTTATTCTTGTAGGGAGCCGAGGAGTTTTGAACAAAAATAATCTAATGAAATTCTTTGAAGAATTAAATACTCTTAAAGTTAAAGAGATTATCATGTTTACATTTCCATACTGTAATGAAATGTCAAAGACAGAAAATGATACTAGATATAATTTAAATCTGACCATGTACAAGCTGTGTACATATAATTATAGTAATAAGTTTAGGCTAATTGACATTAACAATTATGTTAATAAGAATAAGTATTATTTTCCTATTATTTCTATGACTAAAGGTAAGTTTTACCTTTCTAATTATTGTAAGAGACAAATAGCTCTGTCGCTATCCTATTGTTTTGATATATCTGCCAAAAATTTGGCAAATAACTGTGCTCCTATTGAGCAGTCTATTATGAACTCGGAATTGGTTCCAATTTTAACCAATAATTTAAATTAAATGATAAGACAAAAGAGTGCCATATCTCTGGCAAATTAGTTTCTAATAAATTAATTGAAAATTGTAATAATAATAGAAAACTCATCCACCTGGTTCATCAAAATATTCAGTGTATTAGAGCAAAAGATTTGCAGATTGAACTTTTTTTAAATGAATTTAATATTGATATTCTATGTATAACTGAACATTGGTTAAAAAGTAATGAAGTGGTGCCTCAGTTTAATAATCACCAGGTGGCTAGTTCGTTTAACAGACTTAGTTCCATACATGGTGGGTCATTAATTATTTTAAATAAACAATTAAAATTTAAGGAACGTAAGGACATTGTTTCTCTATCTGTTGAACGGACTATAGAATTGAGTGCTATTGAATTAGATAAATTTATTGTTGTGTGTGTGTACAGGCCGCCTTTAAGTAATTTTGAGCAATTTGAAAGTGTAATGGAATCTGTGCTTCATAAAATATCAGTTTGCGGTAAGAAGTTACTTATATGCGGCGACTTTAATGTAAACCTTTTAGAAAATTCAACAACAAGTACAAGATTGTTGAATCTATTTAAGTCTTCTGAACTCAACCACATTTTTATGGAGCCTACTCGTATCAGTGCAACTAGTGCGACTTGTATCGATAACATTTTCACTGATATTTTTCCTGTTAACAAAAAAGTAATCAGTAATTTAGAGTCAGATCATTTAGGTCAATTAATAACGTTTGAGACTATCAGGAAAAATAACATTAGAAAACAAATTACTTTTGTGCCAGTAACCACAAGCCGTGTTGAACGAATGAAAGAAAGTTTAGTGCAGACGCTACCTATTCTGTCTTCCAACATTAACTCCAATGACATGTATAATTCATTCTTTCACATTTTTATGAAACATTACAACAAAATATTCACTTCCAAAAAGATTGTGGTTGGTGGTGCATCTGCTTTTAGTGAGTGGGCTACTGCGGACTTGTATGAACGTAGACGAGCACTGTATGCATTGTATGAGGAACGGCGGTTTAATACGAGTGATGAATTTAAAGAACACGTCAAACAATATTCTAAGAAATTTAAGATTGATTGTAATAAAGCTAAGCGCGATTATTTGTCCCAAAAAATTAAAAATAGTTCCGACATCATTAAATCAACCTGGAAAGTGATTAATGCGGAGACTGGTCGATCAAAGCATAGATTCCACGATCCTAAATTAAAAATTAATGGCAAAATTATAGAGTCAAGTTTAGAAGTAGCAACAGAATTTGAGCACTTTTTCACCGATATACCAGTCTCCATAACTAAGGATTTAAATTCATCACCTTCGTCTGCCACTATATTATTAAGAGATAACGTCCCTATGTGTAGTAACGACTTTAATTTTGAACATATTCAAATCTCTGATGTAATAAAGGCATTTAAATCCATCAATGTCAAGAAAACTTCTGACCTCTGGGGAGTCTCTGTTCATGTCGTCAAATCCCTTATTGAAATCGTAGCACCTGAATTGGTAGTAATATTTAATCATTGTGTTGATTGTGGTGAGTTTCCTGATCTTATGAAACATAGTAAAGTAACTCCTTTATTCAAATCCGGTAGCACTTCAGACCCCACTAATTTTAGACCTATATCTGTGCTACCAACGTTTAGCAAAATTTTTGAAAAAATAGTTTTATCGCAATTAATTAAGCACTTTAACGTAAACAATTTAATGCATAACAAGCAATTTGGTTTTACTCGGGGGCGCTCAACATCTGACGCTGGTGTCGAATTAATTAAACAAATATTTGATGCCTGGGAGGAATCACGAGATGCTTTAGGTATCTTCTGTGATTTGTCCAAGGCCTTCGACTGCGTTTGTCATGAAACATTGATCAGGAAGCTAGACCATTATGGAGTTAGAGGATCAGCATTAAATTTACTGGAATCTTATTTACGCGGTAGAATACAAAGGGTTGATGTGAATGGACAGCGATCGCCGGGGTCATTGGTCTCCACGGGTGTACCACAGGGATCTATATTGGGGCCTTTCCTTTTCCTTATCTACATAAATGACTTGCCACATCTCATAGAGACCCACCATGACATAGTATTGTTTGCAGACGACACCTCACTTATTTTTAAAGTCAAACGACAGCAACAAACTTGGAATGATGTAAACAATGCTATTTCTAAAGTAGTAAACTGGTTTAATATGAATAACTTAATGTTGAATGAGAAAAAAACTAAATGTATTAAATTTGTTACAAGTAACGTAAAGCATCAACAGGCTAGTATATTTGTGAAAGGTGAGGAATTGGAAATAGTTGAAAGTACAGTCTTTCTTGGTATAACACTAGACTCTAAGCTTCAGTGGGGTCCTCACATATCTAATCTCTCGAATAAACTGAGTTCTGCAGCTTTTGCAGTGAGCAAGATCCGTCAATTAACTGACGTCGATACAGCTCGGTTAGTATATTTTAGTTATTTTCATAGCATTATGTCGTATGGCATTTTATTATGGGGCAGTGCTGCCAATTCAGAGACTAACACTATTTTTGTTCTGCAGAAGAGGGCTATTCGAGCGATATATAAAATGAGCCCTAGAGACTCACTTAGAGATAAGTTTAAGGTTATTAATATAATGACATTGTATTCTCAATACATCTATGAGAATATTATGTATGTACATAAAAATATTAGCAATTTTAGGAAAAATAGTGACATACATAATATTAATACTAGAAACAAACATAAGCTCGCAGTACCCGCCACTCGGCTCCATAAAATTAGGAAATCATTCATGGGTAATTGTGTAAGATTTTATAATAAACTTCCAGTAAATGTTACTGAATTTTCAGTCAATAAATTTAAGAATTTTGTAAAGCGTAAACTTATATCTAAAGCTTATTATAGTACACAAGACTACATGAATGATAAAACACCGTGGGAGTAATTTAGGATTTAATTATTAGTTTGTTAAAGTCATGACATTCAATTACGATAATTTACGCTTGGAGACCTTATACATCTCCAAACGTGCATTATATAATGTTATTATTATATACCTATTCGGAGAGAAACCTTTACTTCTCTATAAATTATTACTTATAAATGTTCTGACTTTTTAGAGACTTTACATCTCTTGTTATTCTATTTCAATTTATTTAAAATCAATTTTATGTTTGTTTTTTTAATGCATGTTAGTTGTAAGATGTACCATGATTGATTGAAAAAATAATTCCCGCCAAGTTTCTTACCGGTTCTTCTTGGGTCAGCGGTGTAGGGTTCGAACCGGAAGTAGTTTCAATACCTAGACGATTCAAAAGAGTTTGTTGCTATTCCAATTTGAATAAAGAATTATTTGACTTTGACTTTGACTTTGACTTTGAAACAATGAAATCAAGAAAGATTAACGTCACATTTTTGTGTTACAAAGTTGCTCAGAATAGTCATAATGTAGTTTGTATGACTAACTGTTGTAGCCTCTAGTAAATTAAACTACTTTAATAGTTTACTATTTTTATTTATGGATAAGTACAATCGAGAGGTTCTTTTTATGTCTAGGACACGTGCGGCGGCTTCAGTGGTTAGAAGGAAAGAGGGAGTTGTGGGCTCGGTGCAGCGCTTTTTGTGGTGTCGAGCGCCCGCAACCTGGGCGCTGTTGTCGCGATCTCGGAGCCCTCTGATTCGCTACCGACGGACGTCTGGATTGGTCAACGCCGGTGCCAATGTTACCAGGCGTTAACATACTCCGGGGCGCTGAAAGAGTATCTTTCAGGAATCCCTTTCTTGCGTAGGTAACGGGCATATTCTGTTGAGTGCTCGCTTGACGAGCCCCCTGGCAGTGTTGAGGTCCGCGACACGCGGCACGCCATCCTTGCCGGGGTATAGCTTGACTACCCTGCCCATGCGCCACAGCAGCGGTGGTAAGCCTTCCTCTTTGATGAGCACCAGCTCTCCCAGGCGTAGATCGCGTTGTCTTTCGCGCCACTTGTAGCGTTGCTGTTGTAGAGACACGAACTCCGATGACCACCGCTTCCAGAAGTGTTGACGCAGCTGCTCCAGCTTGAGGTAGCGGTCCAGGCGTTGTGGGTTCCGGTCTTCAAGTGGCGGCGACGGCAGCGACTCGAGCGCCCTAAAAACCAGAAAGTGCCCGGGAGTAAGGGGGTCTAAGTCATTGGGGGAGGAGGATAGTGGACAGAGTGGTCTACTGTTCAATATTGCCTCTACTTGACTAAACAAGGAGGACAGCTCTTCAAATGTGAGATGAGTAGTACCTAATACTCTTTTTAGATGAAATTTAGCACTTTTAATACCGGCCTCAGCATAGCCGTTAAAGTTAGGAGCGTAAGCTGGCGCAAATTTAAATTTAATACCTTGACCAGCTGCAAAATCAGATATATCATTTTGATATAGTTTATAAAAGTTATTAATCTCTTTAGCTGCAGCTACAAAGTTTCTACCGTTATCACAGAACAACTCCGCGGGCTTACCGCGTCGGGCGATAAATCTGCGAAGTGCAAGCATAAATGAATCTTTAGACAGGTCGCTTACAGCTTCTAAATGTACACATTTATATCTCAGACATATAAATAGACACATATAACATTTGGTAATTTTGCATCCACGTCCGCGGCGATCGGTTATGAAATAGGGACCAGCTAGGTCAAGCGCAGTTGACGTGAATGGAAAATCAGTGTTTGTGCGTTGTTCGGGTAAGTTGCCCGTAATATTTTTTAAAGTTCGACCAGAAATACGCCTACAAGTGACACAATTGCGGGCCGTGCTTCTTGCGAGATGTCTGCCTCCGACCGGCCATATAATGTCTCGAACTGAACATAATAACAACTGTGGCCCTGCATGTAAGAGACGTATGTGTTCATGTGTAAAAATGAGTCTGGTTAGAGTGTGTTTAGCACGTAATAACATGGGATGCTTCTGGTCGTAGCTACGATCAGAAGCCTCCAGCCTCCCCCCGACTCTCAAGATGCCTTGAGAGTCAAGGAACGGAGACAGAGTTGTGATATGTGATTTAGGGCTCAACCTGTGACCTTTGTGCATCGTTTCTATTTCAGACTTAAACGACTGTTGTTGAGCAATTTTGACTAAAGTATGTAGCGAGTCTGCGAGTTCCTGCGCCGACAGCGATCCCGTTAGTTTAGGTAATCTAGGTTTACAGTTATTAATGAAACGGCGCACATAAGCCATGGCGTGTTGTAATCTTTTATATTTTGAAAACCTATCAAAATCAATGATCGATGGCTCAGGTTCTAAAGTTGTAAGCATAGAAGTTACCTTGATTTCAGGCAAGACCTCCGGAGGCACAGAATTCAAGTCTGGCCACTCAGCTTCAGGTTTTAGTAGGAACTCGGGGCCATGCCACCAAAGAGCGGCTCCAGAGACATCATAGACAGGGTCTACGCCACGGGTTGCGAGGTCACTTGGATTTTCTTTGGTAGGTACATGTCTCCAGGTAGCTCCTGGGGTGAGACTGGCTATAGCCGCCACTCTGTTGGCCACAAAGGTCTTTAATTTGCTAATATCAGTTTTTAGCCAAGCCAGGCAGCAGCTAGAGTCAGTCCAGAATATTGCACGCGAGACAGGACGTCTCCAGGCTTTTACTACAGCTGCGTAGGTTCGCGCAGCTAACAAGCAACCTGACAATTCAAGTCGTGGTATGCTGGTTCTCTTGATTGGAGCAATTCTGTCTCTCGCACACAGTAGGTGTACTTGTTGTTCACCCGAGCCTGAAATTGTTTTAACATAAATGCAGGCTGCATACGCAGTTTCTGCTGCATCAGAGAAGCAGTGTAATTCTATTGTGGAGGGTGCATCGCACAACACAAATCTAGGTATACTAAGCATTTTTATATGATGTAAGTTTTTAATGAATCGCATCCAGATTCGCTGGATTTCTGGTGAAACCGGTTCGTCCCAATCTTTGCCTTCTTTCCATAAGGTTTGCAGTAATATTTTAGGTTTAACTGTGCACAGACTTAACAGGCCTAAGGGATCAAAGACTTGGAACGTTTTTGATAATATTGATCTCTTTGTAACCTTTTCATCAGATTCATAAGGCTTAATTGCATAGTTTAGAATATCTTGGCTGGGCAGCCAGCCCTGTCCAAGTGTTTGACAAGATTGGCTCAATGCCAAATGATCATTTTGATTAATAGAATCAGAACTTAATAACTCGTTTGAATTCGAGCGGTATTTACGTAGGTTAAAGCAACCGGCGGTTAGGACCTTTGATACCTCGGCTTGTATATGAAGCAGCTCCTTTACAGAATCTGCGCCTGTCAGTAAGTCATCGCAATAAAAATCATTTTGTATTATAGTCTTAACTAATGGATCCTTGCTCTCAGCCCCTAACTGCCACAAACAACGCGCCGCTAACCAGCTGGAAGAGGCGAAGCCATACGTAACAGTATTTAAGGTCAAAGAACGAATAGGTAGGTGCTCGTTTTCACGCCACAAAATGACTTGCAAGTGTCTATCTGCTTCATTAATTAAGATTTGACGATATTGTTTTTCTATATCAGACGACAGCACATATCTATACTGTCGGAATCTAAGCAATATGTCAAATAACGAGTTTTGTATGTTAGGTCCTACCATCTGGATATCATTAATAGAATAACCAGAGGAGGTTGGGCAGCTGCCATGAAAGACTGCCCTTAATCGTGTAGATTCACTGTCCTTCATCACTGGGTGATGAGGGACGTGATAAGCATTGTAACATTGCTTAGATTCCGACAGATGACCTAAACTTTCATATTCGTTTATGAAATCAGTATACATTTTTTTAAGTTCAGGTTGTTTACTGAAACGTTTTTCTAAGTTGAATAGGCGTTTTTTAGCAATGTTAAATGTGTTGCCTAGGCAGTCGGGCGTATCCTTTAAAGGTAGACGCACTACAAACCTGCCATCAGATTGGCGATATGTGGTATCTGTGAAATGTTTTTCTATGGGATGAGAATCGAACTCACCTCCATTTTTGAAGTCCGCTTCTTGCGGTACCTCCTGCGTCTCCCAGAACTTAGTCATTTGGGCAGACAGGTCAGACATGCAGCAATGAGTACTTGTGTTTAATGAGTTTACATAGGCAGTGGCGCCCTCTATCGGACCGGCTACAAGCCACCCAAGCTTTGAAGGGATAAGAAAGGTGCACTTACTACCTTGCAATGTTTTTGCCCTTCCAGTAACGATCGACCAGAATAGTTCAACTCCTAATAGCATATCTATTTGAGATGGGACGTTAAAGGTTGGATCTGCAAGTTTCATCGATGCCGGTAAGTTAAGGTAACTAATATCAACATATTTTTTAGGAAATTGATCATTTATTTTATTTAAGACAAGAAAGTCTGCGTTAGCATTGAAATTGGTCAGTTTAGATTTTATATGAGCTGCGCACCTCATAGGTTTATAGGTCAGAGAGGTATTTCCTATTCCCGTTACATTTGTGGCAGTTAGAGGCTGAAGGTCAAGTTGCAGGCGTTGCCTCAACGCTTCAGTAAGATAATTAGACTGTGAACAGTTATCCAAGAGACATTTGACTGTCTCTCTCTTATTGTTGACAGGATTTACAATTTCAATTAGAGCAGTAGAGAGCAATGCTTCACTACTGTTGAGAGAAGTATTAGCAGTGAGGGTGTTTCGCACCTCGGCACTGTCAGAAGTTACCATTGTTGAGGAGGAAGTAGCTTCCTCCCTAACGCTGTCGGTGGGTTGGCTTATTAGATCTGTGTTAGACCCACTAGACAGATTGTTAGTGGTTTGTGTGTTGTTGTGTAGGTATGTGTTGTGACGTCTCTTACATACACGACAACCGTTGAGCTTGCACTGACGGGTCTCGTGGTCCGGGCGGAGGCAGACATGGCAGAGTCTCAGAGTGGACGCCCGCGACCAGCGCTCGTCGACCGACATCCTTTTGAAGGCTGGGCAGTCGTACACTCTGTGATCACCACAGCACACGACGCACGGCCGACCTTTGTTGTCACCTTGTTTTTCTGAAATCATGAAGGTTTTTATGTTTTTATCATGTTTAAATGAATTTTTATTAGTCACAGGCTCTAACCTGTGATTAGATTGTTTTTCTCTTTTAGATCGGTACAGGTTTTCTAATATATCTGCACGATTTTTTAGAAATTCCTTGAAATCTTCAAGTGTAGGCCACTCTTGAAGAGTATTTCTGTGCTCTTCCCATTTTGAATATGTATTTGAGTCTAATTTTGCAGCTAACATGTGAATTAACATTGTATCCCAATGCTCCGTAGGTTGACCTAATGTTTTCAACGCTCGGAGGTTTTTAGTGAAATTATCGCTTAAAAATCTAAGCGACTTATCAGACTCCCGCTGTATATTTTCCATATTAAACAATGCATTCAAATGATTAGTAATTAATTGCCTTTTATTACTGAACCTGTCACACAGCAGTTTCCAGGCCTCAGTATAGTTGACAGCTGAAACTTCTAAATTTGCAATTACACGAGCAGCCTCGCCTTCAAGGTATGAACTTAAGTAGTGAAACTTGTGGATCGGCTTAATGTGGTCATTGTTATGAATCAGAGATTCATAAAGGCGAAATAGCGAATCAGAGGGCTCCGAGATCGCGACAACAGCGCCCAGGTCACGGTCGCCAATTATGTTGTAGCCTCTAGTAAATTAAACTACTTTAATAGTTTACTATTTTTATTTATGGATAAGTACAATCGAGAGGTTCTTTTTATGTCTAGGACACGTGCGGCGGCTTCAGTGGTTAGAAGGAAAGAGGGAGTTGTGGGCTCGGTGCAGCGCTTTTTGTGGTGTCGAGCGCCCGCAACCTGGGCGCTGTTGTCGCGATCTCGGAGCCCTCTGATTCGCTACCGACGGACGTCTGGATTGGTCAACGCCGGTGCCAATGTTACCAGGCGTTAACACTAACTTTGTTAACACATTGGAATCTATCGTGATTTTGTTTTCGTAACCCTTAACTATGTATATACAATTTTTTGCAATGGAACCGTAAAACGATAAATGTAATTTACTTTTAACTGTTATGTTCACTATTTCAGGATGCCTCACCACCAAAGCTACGCTATGTGGGTGCGTTTGATAGATTCTTACTCTTACCAACCGCACTCCTGAAGCCTAGCACATCTGCCGCAATGCGCTATGCTGAGTATGTGTGATTGGTGGACACTAGGGTCGTCAAGTGCCAGTCAATTCCAATTAGTTATTGTAAACACTCACAATTTTATCATGTAATAAATTCCAGTCAATAATTGAAAATGACGAGCGCTTTGCAACTCTAGCGGATACCAAGCGCATCCATAGCATAGCACAGCTCTCATGGAAAGACAACCTAAAATTAGGAAATAATGAAGCATTTCATGTAATTGTACTAGAAACCACTTTTGAACTACACAGTCACAGTTATAATGACCAAGTAACGATTTATAAAACGAATAAGATCATTTACCTTCAGTAGGCATAGCACATGATTGGAACAACAATATGTCGCCGCGAGATACTATCCGTCCCTTTCTTACTAATATAGTTAGTAAAAGACGGGAAGTCTGTCTCACGGCGCCATACTGTCGACAATCTAGCCTACGGGAGCCCTATCGCGAACTACGAAATGGACATATTTCGGGGCTTTGTCTCTATCACTCTAATCACGCCTATATTGGAGTGACAAAGACAAATCCCCGAAATTAACTACGAAATATCACGTTTTGAGTGTCCCTAAAGGTGGAAATGTCCTAATTTATTTGTCCAAGCGGAAACGTTCCACGTAGTAACATAATTAATTTAAGAATATAATTTGTTCTGGGTTGACTGCAAAAAACATTACATAGTTGAAAATCAAGAAAGATTAACGTCACATTTTTGTGTTAAAAAGTTGCTCATAATAGTCATAATGTAGGTTGTATGACTAACTTTGTTAACACATTGGAATCTATCGTGATTTTGTTTTCGTAACCCTTAACTATGTATATACAATTTTTTGCAATGGAACCGTAAAACGATAAATGTAATTTACTTTTAACTGTTATGTTCACTATTTCAGGATGCCTCACCACCAAAGCTATGCTATGTGGGTGCGTTTGATACATTCTTAAACTTACCAACCGCACTCCCGAAGCCTAGCACATCTGCCGCAATGCGCTATGCTGAGTATGTGTGATTGGTGGACACTAGGGTCGTCAAGTGCCAGTCAATTCCAATTAGTTATTGTCAACACTCACAATTTCATCATGTCATAAATTGTAGTTAATAATTGAGAATGACGAGCGCTTTAGCAACTCTAGCGGATACCAAGCGCATCCATAGCATAGCACAGTTCTCATGGAAAGACAACCTAACATTAGTAAGAAAATGAAGGATTTCATGTAATTGTACTAGAAACCACTTTTGAACTACCTACAGTCACAGTTATAATGACCAAGTAACGATTTATAAAACGTATAAGATCATTTACCTTCAGAAGGCATAGCACATGATTGGAACAACAATATGTCACCGCGAGATACTATCCGTCCCTTTCTTACTAATATACTTAGTAAAAGACGGGGTCTGTCTCACGGCGTCATACTGTCGGCAATCTAGTCTACGGGAGCCCTATCGCGAACTACGAAATGGACAAATTTCGAGGATTTGTCCCTGTCACTCTAATGACGCCTTCATTTGAGTGACAGAGACGAATCCTAGAAATAGACGAATTTCGAATTCACGGTAGGAGGCCTCATTTCGTATTTTAGTCAAGTATTTAGTCAGACAATTGCAGTTTACAACAGAAAAGGTTCACGTTTAAGATAGAAAGTTGTTTACTAAATGGTCGGATTTTTATTTTGTAGTTTTTTTGAAATTTTCCAAATTTACGTTTTAAAATTTTTTCTACTCAGAATCACGAGCTCTTTCGATCCCGATAGAAATAATAAAGTGTCCCAAAAAAAATTCCATTGAGTTACTATTTTTCATACACTTTCTTCGACCGTAACTCAGTGGAAGACAAAAAAATTAATGGAATTTTCGGAACACTTTTTTCTGCTTATGAGGATCGAAAGAGCTCGCGATTCTGAGTACAAAAAAATATAAAAAAAAGAAATTTGATTTTTTTTTCAATACTACAACAAATAACATGTAACGTGTCCCTAACTATTGCAATGTTCCGTTAAAATCCGAATATTAGGTACATTAACTAAACATGCAGTCGAGTCGCCATCAGATATATCTGCACATGCACTTCGCCGTCACTATAGAGACCAGATATTTGTGAAGCACTAATATAGGTACATAAACGTAATTTTAAATAGCATTTAAAGAGAATATACCTGCTGACTGAAAATAGGGTTTGTAAATAGAAATAAATGAAATAATACCTTACCGAATAACGTACCTGGTAATTGTATTCTGGTAGCACCTAAATATTTATGTTAATGGTTGTAATATAATTTAATACATACAACTAAGTGGGTTGTTATCTGAAAATCAAAGTTGGTATAACACAATCAATTGGAAACCTTGGCCGCTTTAGGACCATGTCAAATTGACAAGTAATAGGAGATTTCTCATGATCGGAATTATACCGTGACTTCGACATAGTTCCTGGTTGGTGCGGCAGTATGTCGGCGCGAGACAGACTTGCCGTCTTTTGCTACATTACCCGATACCTGTGATATGACTATCTGCAAATAATAATAAATAAGGACTACGGAGAGATTAGTGTGGCCGGATATATTTATTCTCTATGTATTAATTGGATTTATAATTGAAATATAACATTTTCAATTACAAATCCAATAACAGTTATAAATATTTTAATTATAAAATCCATAAAAAATATGCGTAGATAAGCAAAAAAATAAAATAGGTAATTTCAAATAAACATGTAACTGTGATTAATAATTATGTTACCAATGAACTGCTTGGGTTCCGTAAGCAAAATGTTGAGAACGGAACCTAAAGACCGAACCACACCGGTAGCGTGTGCGTGGCGTGTGCGTGTGCGTGGCGTGCGCGTTGTAGGGTATGCAAACGTCGTATTAGATAGCACACCGCTGGCGTGACGACCACGTGCTCGTGACGTGCAAGCGGTGTGACATCTACTACGACATTTCCAGTGTGGTCCAGCCTGAAACCCTGTTTAGTGTAATTACAATAATTACGTTGATTACAAACACAAATGGGAATGGAACCTTCTTTATCCAACTTTATTGTTAATGCAACTTCAAAGTCGAACGACGACGCTCATTAAAGGTTTGCTAACATGATCGCCGTCGCTAACGATCATGTTAGCAGAACATCATATTCACAAAACATGATAATCGCAAAACATCATGTTCGCATAACATCATATTCACAAAACATGATAATAACAAAACAAGATAATCTCAAAATATGATAATCGCAAATCATGATAATCGCAAAATATGATAGGTAATATGCAAAACATCGTTTATTTATTCGCAAATGTGATAAAAAACATTGTACTTATCACGGCACGGGCGTCAAATGATTACCTATTACCGCCCTTAATACACAATGTAGATATTATTATTAACTAGCTGTTCCCGCGATTTCGTTCGTGAAAAGTTTTATTATTTATAATTTCATTCGCTGGCAATGTAAAATACAATTTGTATGGGCATACAAACTTGAACCCTTTTTAGCCAAGAGCCATGTATTAAAAATCTGTATCACTTGGAAACTTTCGTACTTTTTGCGCTTTTCTGTAAAACATGCTGTGTACACTTGTTTCGGATTTCGTGCTAATTTATAAGCCACTGTGTATTTGTTGCTGATGTTCATGCTATTGTACGATGTATGTTTAGTCTGCCTAGTAAATAAATATAAATCTATATGTATATATAAAAGAAGAAGCTCCCTGACAAAGATGCGCGCACAGCCTAAACCCCTGGTCCTAGAGATAATAAAGTTCTTCATATGGAATTTGAAGTCAAAATTGCAAGAAATGAAATGAAATGAAATGAAATGAAATGAATTTATTAGCACAAAATTATATTACATTAAAAACAGAGATATTGGATTTGTGCCAAAGGGTCCTCACTCAGCCATCTGGAATTTAGGCCTTAAGTTTAATACGACCGTGATAAAAATTTATAGAACGCGGCCGAACCGCGGGTAAAAGCACCATCCGCCACACTTCAATCGGTTAAGGCAAACGCGAGATAATCGCGGGAAAACATCAACACGCGAATAGATTAGTTCGCGAGCGAAGCCGCGGGTAACTGCTAGTAAATAATAAAACTGTACACCAACGAAATCGCGGTTACAGCTAGTAAATAATAGTACCTACCTACATTGTGTATCAAGGGCGATAATAGATGATCCTTTTGACGCCCGTGATACATACAATGTTTTTCATCACATTTCCGGATAAATAAACGATGCTTTGCTTATATCATATTTTGCGGTTATCATGGTTTGCGATTATCATGTTTGCGATTATCATATTATGAGATTATTTTGTTTGAACAGAAAAATAGTATACACACCTCGGCTGTTAAATGGGAAAGCTTCGGATCACAACTCAAGCGGCAACTTAGTTTAGCGCAGCGGCCGGCAAAGTGCTGTTTGCCGAGTTTTAAATTCATTTAGAAAGTAGAAAAGGTCGAGAAAGACAAAAAAGTCTATATTTCACAATTCACATTGAAAATAAAATGAAGAAATAGCAAAACCTGCATTGCATTAGTAATAATGCTAACAAATTACATGATAGATTCTTTAAAACAACAATGAGCTATGAATTACTTTTCCCCTCACTAGCTCGTAAAGCGCTCTTTTCACAGACAGCCTCCGTAGCCTAGTTGGTAGTGACCCTGCCTACGAAGATGGAGGTTCTGGGTTCGAATCCCGGCGAGGGCATTGTTTGTGTATTTATTTATCACAAATATTTGTTCCTTGGTCATGGCTGTCTACGTATTTAAGTATCTAGGTATACCATAGTACGGAGTACCATACTACGATACGTTCGACATAAAGTTTTAAATGTTTTTTTTAAGTTAATTTACATTTGGATGAGATTTGTCGTGCCTTGACACCTTCGTGTAATGCTCAAGATTCCAGTTTTTGAACCACTCGCTACGCTCGTGGCGAGTGTGTGAATTTTGGAATCTTCCACTAGCTCAAGTCTCAATATTGGCACGTCAGTTAAAACAACAATTTTGCCCCCTTGTATAATAAACTAGCTTTTGCCCGCGGCTTCGCACGCGTAGATTTTGGACTTCTATGAAAAAATAAATATTTTCAACCGACTTCAAAAAAGAAGGAGGTTACCATTTCGATTGTATGTAGTTATGTATTATGCATGTTACACGGTTTCCTGCAAATAATGAATCCTATTTTGTTTTTTTTTTCTCAGGAGATTCAAAAGTGGCCGAAATAAGTTTAATATTTGTGATATATTTTTTTGGGTTTCGCCTTGACTTGTCGACAATCATTTAATCGAATGATGTTTCAAAGACAACGGTTCAAGTATTTTCATTTCATTGACAAGTCATTCTGTCGAAGAATAGTTTTCAGTAAATTTTAATCAGGGAATTTTGAATAGTGCTTGAGGTTTTCCTTTACGGGTTCTTATTTTAGTTTGATTTAAATTTAGTAATAATAATTCCGCAGTTCTAAACTAACCCTGAACCTACTTTGATAGCTGTTTGCTTATGTGTGGGGTCACAGTTGTAACCTAACTTAAACATATTTTAATAGCCGTTCGTTTCTATGTGGGGTCGCACTGGTCGCAGTTCTAACTAAACCTAAACCTACTTTGATAGCCGTTTGCTTTTGTGTGGGGTCGCAGTTCTAACCTAAACTAAACCTACTTTGATAACCGTTTGCTTTTGTGTGGGGTCACAGTTTTACCCTCACATAAACCTATTTTAATAGCCGTTCGTTTCTGTGTGGGGTCGCACTGGTCGCAGTTCTTACTTAACCTACTTTCAAAGCCGTTCGTTGCTGTGTGGGGTTACTATTCAAACCTAACCTGAACCTCCTTTGATAGTCATTCGTTTCTGTGTGGAGTCGCATTTCTAATCTAACCCAAAACTTACTTTGATAGCCGTTCGTTTTTGTGTGGGGTCGCAGTTCTAACCTTTCCTAAACCTAAGTAGAATCTTACCTTATTACATTCTGTTGGAAGTCTGTTTCATTGAACAGCATATTGGTATGACATAATTAAATACTTAATTGCAAATAAACTACACGAATTAGAAAGCTGAATTTACAGTGAGGCGGCCCGCGTACCCGCGCTGCTTATACATATACTGTCCGAGTGTCCGCGAGCTGTCAAACAAACATTTGAAATTCGTTCGCTTTGAATCATATGTCGCCATGTAAAATTGTAGATATTTTTAACGAACAAACAAATAAATATGGTTTTGTATAGACTCTAGACTTAAAAAATAAAACCTCACAATGACTTTTTATGTAGCAAACTGCATTACTTACCAAAATTTAATATTACAAGTATCTACGTATTCATCGTACCTATGTTACTCGTATATAACATGGTATGTAGATAAGTACCTACATCTTCATTGGCAAGAACACTTCTATGAAGTTTTGAATTAAATAGCCCAACGAATCTGGTTCCTTCTTACAAACTTTAACCTTCCATTTAACCCCCATGGGGAATGAATTTTCAAAAAACCTGAAACACGTGTTTACTTATTTATTGTTAAAAACATTCATGTGAAGTTTCGAATAAAGTAGCCTAACTAATCTTATTTCCCCATACAAACTTTAACTCTCCATTTAACCCCCATAGGGAATGAATTTTCAAAAAACCTGAAATACGTGTTGACTTATTTATTGTTAAAAACATTCATGTGAAGTTTCGAATAAAATAGCCCAACCAATCTTATTTCCCATACAAACTTTAACCCTCCATTTAACCCCTTTAAGGGATGAATTTTCAAAAAATCTGAAACATGTATTTACTTATTTATTATTAAAAACATTCCTGTGAAGTTTCGAATTAAACAGCCCAACTAATCTTATTTCCCCATACAAACTTTAACCGTCCATTTAACCCCCATAGGGAATGAATTTCCAAAAAACCTGAAACACGTGTTTACTTATTTATTGTTAAAAACATTCATGTGAAGTTTCGAATAAAGTAGCCTAACTAATCTTATTTCCCCATACAAACTTTAACCCTCCATTTAACCCCCATAGGGAATGAATTTAAAAAAAACCTGAAATACGTGTTGACTTATTTATTGTTAAAAACATTCATGTGAAGTTTCGAATAAAATAGCCCAACCAATCTTATTTCCCCAAACAAACTTTAACCCTCCATTTAACCCCTTTAAGGGATGAATTTTCAAAAAATCTGAAACATGTATTTACTTATTTATTATTAAAAACATTCCTGTGAAGTTTCGAATTAAATAGCCCAACTAATCTTATTTCCCCATACAAACTTTAACCGTCCATTTAACCCCCATAGGGAATGAATTTCCAAAAAACCTGAAATACGTGTTTACTTATTTATTGTTAAAAACATTCATGTGAAGTTTCGAATAAAATAGCCTAACCAATCTTATTTCCCCATGCAAACTTTAACCCTCCATTTAACCCCTTTAAGGGATGAATTTTCAAAAAACCTGAAATACGTATTTACTTATTTATTATTAAAAACATTCCTGTGAAGTTTCGAATTAAATAGCCCAACTAATCTTATTTCCCCATACAAACTTTAACCCCCCATTTAACCCCTTTACGGGATGAATTTTCAAAAATCCGTTCTTAGTGCGCCTCTAAACATTATAAAGAATGTACATGCCAAGTTTGAACTCTCTAGAACCAGCGGTTTGGGCTGTGCGTTGATTTAAGTCAGTCAGTCAGGCAGTCAGTCAGTCAGGACATTGCCGTTTATATATATAGATAACTATTGTGAACTTTTCAATATTTTATAAAACAACTGTTAACATAATTATTATTATTTTACATTAGTGATATTACACTGTTCAAACTTACAAAAATAAATAAAGAGTTAAATCTGTGTAAAATGATTGTGTTAACTATGTAATTATCAAGTGTACTACACAGATATAAAATAAGTAAAAAAAGTTTTAATTTAAACGGTTTTTATTGCACCAAAAACTAGAAAATAAAAATTTGTTGTAACTAACCGTAGATGCTACTTTCTGTAGATTAGTCACGTGAAACTATTATCACTGTAGTCTTCCCAAGTTGGATGCTGAAAGCCACGTTTAGCCTCTATGTCAGTGGATTAAGCTTTACTTAATCGGAAATTTTTACCAAACTAAAATAAAAACGTGGGGCGAACATAGAACATAGAAAGCAGCAATAGTGTAAAAAGTTTTGTTCTGGCTTTGATAAAAGTTATTTACGTCTGTAGAAGTGTTGGAACAGAAGGATGATTAATTGCAAAATCAAAGCTACAATTTCATATTTTGAACTTGTATGTTTCTTTATAATAACGCCCCACGTTTTTATTTTAGTTTGGTAAAAGTTTCCGATTAAGTAAAGCTTAATCCACTGACATAGAGGCTAAACGTGGCTTTCAGCATCCAACTTGGGAAGACTACAGTGATAATAGTTTCACGTGACTAATCTACAGAAAGTAGCATCTACGGTTAGTTACAACAAATTTTTATTTTCTAGTTTTTGGTGCAATAAAAACCGTTTAAATTAAAACTTTTTTTACTTATTTTATTTTCAAGTTTTTAGTGCAATTGTAAAGTTAATTTCTGATACTAGATCTACTTATTCTAGATCAAAGATGTTGTTTGTAATATGCAATACAATTATGCATGCTAGCGTTTAACTCTCGCGCTTGAATCACGACGTATATGTAAACGTAATGGACATTATTTTATGTGTAACGAGAGGGGAATCCCTGCTGAATAGATATTTTTAGAAATCCGACACTAAAAAAATGTCAGCTTGAATGCCTGAAGTGTCTCAAATGGACGTGTTATTCATACAATACCTTAGATTACAGAGATCTGACAATAAGGAATATATCAATCAATTTGGTTTATTGAGAAAATCAAGGTCATTTTTTTATATTGAACACTTATTGAATTTCGAGACTATAAAATATAAACTCATACTGTCAGTCGACCAACCGGCGGACCGCAGGTCTGACGGAAAGTCCGACGCGAACCGAGGGCCCAAAAAGTCAATCCATGCAGTCTATCAAGCGGTCAGCCATAGCCTCGACGGCACTATAGCACGCACTACGTGAACCGGAGGGACTCACACTTTCTGTCTATCAACCAGACGGCCGCAAGCCCGACGGCACGCCCTACGCGAACCCGAGGGATATACTCATACTCTCAGTCTTATCAACCTGATGACTGCAGGTCCAACGGCACGTCCTACGCGAGTCATCCACGCTGTGAGTCTACCAGCTGGAGGGCCGCAGGCCCGACGGCTCGCGCTACGCTAACCACTCATGCTGTCACTCTATCAGCTGGAGGGCCGCAGGCCCGACGGCTCGCGCTACGCTAACCACTCATGCTGTCACTCTATCAGCTAGAGGGCCGCAGGCCCGACGGCTCGCGCTACGCGAACCACTCATGCTGTCACTCTATCATCTGGAGGGCCGCAGGCCCGACGGCTCGCGCTACGCGAACCACTCATGCTGTCACTCTATCAGCTGGAGGGCCGCAGGCCCGACGGCATGCGCTACGCGAACCACTCATGCTGTCACTCTATCAGCTGGAGAGCCGCAGGCCTGACAGCCCGCCCTACGCGATCCACTCACGCTGTCACTCTATCAGCTGGAGGGCCGCAGGCCCGACGGCTCGCCCTACGCGAACCACTCGCGCTGTCACTCTATCAGCTGGAGGGCCACAGGCCTGACAGCCCGCCCTACGCGATCTACTCACGCTGTCACTGTATCAGCTGGAGGGCCGCAGGCCCGACGGCTCGCCCTACGCGAACCACTCGCGCTGTCACTCTATCAGCTGGAGGGCCGCAGGCCTGACAGCCCGCCCTACGCGATCCACTCACGCTGTCACTCTATCAGCTGGAGGGCCGCAGGCCCGATGGCTCGCCCTACGCGATCCACTCACGCTGTCAGTCTAGCAGTCTAGCTCGCCCTACGCGATTCACTTACGCTGTCAGTCTATCAGCTGGAGGGCCGCAGGCCTGACAGCCCGCCCTACGCGATCCACTCACGCTGTCATTCTATCAGCTGGAGGGCCGCAGGCCCGACAGCTCGCCCTCCGCGAACCACTCACGCTGTCACTCTATCAGCTGGAGGGCCGCAGGCCTGACAGCCCGCCCTGCGCAATCCACTCACGCTGTCACTCTATCAGCTGGAGGGCCGCAGGCCCGACGGCTCACCCTACGCGATCCACTCACGCTGTCACTATATCAGCGGGAGGGCTGCAGGCCTCATAAGAAGGCTCAATGTTACCCAAAGGGCAATGGAGAGGGCTATGCTAGAAGTCTCTTTGCGATATTGGATTAGAAATGAGACCATCCGCAGCAGACTCAAAGTAACCGATATTGCTCTTCGAATCGCTAAACTGAAGTAGCAGTGGGCGGGGCTCGTTGCGCGTGGTACCGATGGCCGTTGGGGCGGTAAGGTTCTCGAGTGGCGGTCACGTACCGGAAGGCGCAGCGTGGGTAGGCCCCCCACAAGGTGGACTCACGACTTGGTGAAGGTCGCTGGATGCAGGTGCCCTGCGCCACCTGCATCCAGCGACCTTCACCAGGACCCAAGCCACCCAGGACCCAAGGACTGCCTTGTGGCAATCTTTAGGGGAGGCCTATATTCACCAGTGAACGTCTTTCGGCTGATATGATGATGATGATAATGAAATCCGTATGTTTCTACCAAATATCTAAAGCAGTACTTCAAAATCTGCATAACGCTAAACCTAGCGGTTGTGGCAGGCAGTAACACTGGCGTATCAGATTTGAGGAGTTGGACGTTAGTATTAAATTCGCATGTTTCTACTTAAGTAATATCTAAAGGACTTCTTTAAAATCAAGATATCGATAAAAGATAAACCTTGCGGTTATTGTAGGCAGTACTGCAGCATCAGGAGTGAGGAGTTGGAAGTCAAGATCAGGCTGTTAGTATTTGATTATGCCAAACATGCTATACATTCATTTTCACGTGTCTAACACACTCGGTTAAGGCAAGCAGTACGCCTGCAGCATCAGGCTTTGAGGATACAAGGAAACAAATATTATAATATTACATTGTCATGGGTACTTAATAAGAGTTCCAAATTTCATTGATTTTGGTGCAGTACAAGTGGTCGAAAAATCGATCAAAAGATTTGAAGCATCGACGACAGTTGATACGCGGTGAAGTTAATAAAAACCGTTTAAAAAAGGATATCTTTAAAATTCAAATATATTTGTACCATTCTGACTGTAGCATTTCTCAGTTGAAAAATTCATTTTTCTTCAATTATATTCTGGTTTCAAGAGTAAAATGCTTATTATAAGATATATGGGCGTTATGCCCAAGATCACTGATTTGTCTTATAACATAATACAAATTCTTGATTGTTGTGACATTGTTTTAGTTTGATTTCATGTTTTCTTATTTGAAGTAATTGTGATTCTTGTAGTAAAGTAAACTAATTTTAAAGCAATTAGATAAAGCATTCTTATTTTGATTTTTGTTTATTTGTATTCAAGTTATAGTTGTTACAATTTATTTTTAGTCACTCAATATATATTTATGCAATTAATAAATTGATCTATAATATTGTACTAAAGAGAAGTTCTTTTGACTAACTGAGATTGGCCAGTATCATCCGTTGTAAAAACTGGCCAATCACAGTCGAATACGAGTGTGGCGGGATTCCCGCTGGCAGGTAACGGATGGCCATTCGTTTCTCAACTAGTGTGGTGAACGGTTATATTTACTGTGTCTGTAGAAGTTTGATAGTTTAATAAATCGTGTTATATCTAAATGTGTTGTGTTTTCGTGAACAAAGCCCTGAATTAAGGTGTGAGCCAGATTGGCTTACATATCAGAAGTGGGATCGATTGCAAAAGCCCGCAAATAAGTCGGCTAATTTTGAAATAACTGTGAATACAATACATGAAAGAAAACGTAAGTATATTTTTTTTTCCTTCTCTCGTAGAATATGTTGAATATACCTAAGTAAGCATATATTCCATATTGCCATATAATCGTATTGTTCAAGAGCATGTGCAAAGTTGAATTTTAACGCTTGAAATATTTTCAAGCAAGATGAAGATGATGCATGAAATACTTCGTCTGCAATAATGGAATATTATAATGGTCATTCTCATCTTAGTATGATCCGTTACATTTTAAGTATTATATATTTTTTTGCTTATTTTATACTCTGGAATTACGTGATACCTACAACATGAGTCAAAAGATCTAAATAAAGGAAACCATTCCGAATAATAAAATAAAATGTTCTCCACAAGATTATTCGAAAATTAGTGTCCCGCTTTTTTTTTTTCTAATATCGTACTCTTACAATATTGGTGTAATATAACAAAATTACATGAAATAAAAAAATGGGCATGGAATTTTCGCAATAATCTAATTAAATTATGTACTGATCGATGGATGGTAATCATGATTGATTGATTGATGACGATCGATCAATCATGATTGATTGATGGTTGGTCGGTCGTGCTTGACTGATGGTCAGTCAGGATTGATGGACTGATGGTCAGTCAGTCGTGGTTGACTGATTGTCGGTCAGGATTGATGGACTGATGGTCAGTCAGGATTGATGGACTGATGGTCAGTCAGGATAGATGGACTGATGGTCAGTCGGGATAGATGGACTGATGGTCAGTCGGGATAGATGGACTGATGGTCAGTCGGGATTGATGGACTGATGGTCAGTCAGGATTGATGGACTGATGGTCAGTCAGGATAGATGGACTGATGGTCAGTCGGGATAGATGGACTGATGGTCAGTCGGGATAGATGGACTGATGGTCAGTCGGGATTGATGGACTGATGGTCAGTCAGGATTGATGGACTGATGGTCAGTCAGGATAGATGGACTGATGGTCAGTCGGGATAGATGGACTGATGGTCAGTCGGGATAGATGGACTGATGGTCAGTCGGGATAGATGGACTGATGGTCAGTCGGGATTGATGGACTGATGGTCAGTCAGGATTGATGGACTGATGGTCAGTCAGGATTGATGGACTGATGGTCAGTCAAGATTGATGGACTGATGGTCAGTCGGGATTGATGGACTGATGGTCAGTCAGGATTGATGGACTGATGGTCAGTCAGGATTGATGGTCTGATGGTCAGTCAAGATTGATGGACTGATGGTTAGTCAGGATTGATGGACTGATGGTCAGTCAAGATTGATGGACTGATGGTCAGTCAGGATTGATGGACTGACGGTCAATCATGATTGATCATGTTTTTTTTTTAAGCGATGACGTTGATTGATGGTCAATCATTATTACTTGATCGTTGGTTGATCTTGGTTGATCGACTGATGGTCGATAATTTTTGATTGATGATCAATAATGTCGATTTCAATCACAATTGACCGATTGATGAATGATGATTGTGGATCAGTCATTGATCAATCATTTTTGATTGACTGATGATTGGTCACGATTGATTGATTGATGGTCAGATAGATTGACGGACTGATGCTTATTAATGATTAAGATTTGCTTGACATTTAATATACGGATAAATGAAACAAAATCTCATTGTTTTTAATATATTTTGATGTGTTATGTTAAAATGGCATGTTTTTCTTTCTTGGTATTTTGAGGACACGTGACAATGGGAGGTGGTGATAATGTTGCTCGACGAAGACGTGACGCAGTTTCACGCGAGACGATGACACCCCCTATACTTTTCCCTGAGGGGACACGAAGCCGAAGCCGCAGCAGTGGTCGAGGACGCAGCAGTAGTCGAGGACGCAGGCGAGTACGCGACGAAGGACGTGACAGTCGTTGCAGCCGTTCAAGACCAAGGCGCTCAAGAGGTAGGCAATCTCGAGTGACGTTGACGAGATCTCGCTCCCGATCACGACGTTCGAGACGGACAACTTCGGCCCGACGGCTGGAACGGTCAGGTCATACCGAGTCGCGCTCACCCATCAGGGTACAAAGCGGATCACATATTGCAACTTCACTCCGACGCAGAGTGCCACGGTTGCGTACTCCATCTTCACCGCGGCGCGACAGGTCACACCGTCGTACGCCAACCACAGAAGCTAATAATCATGAATCATTTAACTTATCGCTAATGGAAAAGTTTATTGAGGCGCTTAAGGGTGTGAAAAATGGTACTGATCGTGACAAATTTCCTGTTTTGAATAATGTAATTCCCGATTTTGACCCACTGTGTAAGGAGCAAACGGTTGATACGTGGCTTCACAAAGTAGACGAATGTGCTCAAATTTATGGGTGGGGTGATAAGCAAATAATTCATTACGCTCTACCAAAACTGACGGGGGTAGCGAAAACGTGGTATCAGGGCTTGCCTTCACTACTTTTCACGTGGGAAGAGTGGAAAACAAAATTGAGAGAATCTTTTCCAACTAGAGACAACTATGCAGATCTATTGTTAGAAATGCTCAATAAAAAAGCGCGCTATGGGGAGTCTCTGGAAGTTTATTTTTATGCGAAAATGAACCTACTCAATCGCTGCGAGATATCAGGCAAACGCGCGGTAGACTGCATTATAGCAGGCATTGAAGATCGCAGTGTTAGATTAGGTGCTCAAGGAGCGGAGTTTAAGGAACCGGAGTTAGTGCTTAAGTTTTTGAAAAGCGTTAAAGTAGGTCAAGATAGAATTTCGAATGAACTTCAAAAGGCAAGAGATAAAGATAGACGTTCGCTAACCACTACTTTCAGGAATAACAAAAGTGAGAGTAATTCACAAAAACCAGGATCCAAGGCTTGCTTTAACTGTAACGAAGTTGGTCATCCATTTTACCGATGCCCAAAACCTAGAATTCGATGCACTAAATGTAACTACTTAGGGCATAAAGACACTGAGTGTCCAGGCGCTAAGCCGAGCAACGAAGTAAAACCCAAATCAGTCTTAAAGCTTGACGCTGAGTGCTCCGAAACTACGCAAAATACTGGAATAGGGCATAAACAAATTTTGAAAGTCGAAAGTTCTAATGAATCGAGTGCTAAATATAAAATGCCCATTAAAATAGATGGCGTTTTTACAGAATGTGTTGTTGATTTAGGAAGCGAAGGTACTTTGATCCGTTTCGGTGATGCTCAGCGTCTGGCTTTGAATTGGACTGTAGATGAAGTACCATTAATAAGAGGTATAGGCAATGTGCCATACAAACCGCTTGGCAAGGCAAGCGTTACGGTCGAGGTGCAAGGCATTTTGGAAAATAATGTTGAGATATTGGTTGTCGAAGACTATCTCATTAACTACCCTATATTATTGGGTCATACGTTTACTGAAAGACCATCAATAAAGGTAATCAAAACAGAATCCGATGTTATTTTCCAAAAGGTTAGCAAAGAAACGGTTTTGATTCGTCCCTTAATGTGTAGTGAAGATACGCGTATATGCAGTGGTGAGCTAAAAGCAGTACCGGTTACTTATTCTGACACATATTCGGGTAGTGTGTATGTAAACGGAACCGTGCGTAAAGCTGTTGGCTATGAGCACTATTTATTACCCGGAGAGTACATTTTGACAGAAGGTCACGGGAAGGTATTAATTCAAAATATCAGCAATAATGACATAGTTATTGACAAAGGTTCTCTAGTTACTCGGAGTAGGACTTTAGTTAAGAGTTCGCAGATTCAAAAAGTGGACATTAGCGATCAGCTGCCGTCGGATGAATCGTCGATTAAATGTGGCGAAAATTTAACTATTCGACAAAAGGAGACCTTGCTATTACTTTTGGATAAATATAAATCTTGTTTTTCAACTAGCTTAAAAGATTTGGGTTTTACCACCGACACTGAAATGACGATTCAACTTGAGGACCCTGATCCTGTTGTCTATCGCCCCTATCGTTTATCCTACTCAGAGCGGCAATTGGTTCAGGATATGATTAAAGAAATGTTAGATAGTGGTATAATTAGAGAATCTAACAGTCCCTATGCGAGTCCAATAGTTCTAGTAAATAAAAAGTCTGGGGAAAAGAGGTTATGCGTGGATTATCGCGCCTTAAATAGTAAAACAAAGAAAGAACACTACCCTCTTCCGCGGATTGAAGACCAATTGGATTTATTATCTGGTAGTTCTTTATTTGTAACGCTCGATCTGGCATCTGGTTATTATCAGATCCCAATTGCCGAAGGTTCTCGAGATAAAACGGCTTTCGTGACGCCCCAAGGTCAGTATGAATATAATAGGATGCCTTTCGGTCTAGTGATCGCACCATCGGTCTTCCAGCGCACAATGAATAAAATTATTCAGAATTCGCCGGCTTCTTCATATGCTTTAGTGTATATGGATGATATATTAATCCCAGCTAAAACATTTGAAGAGGGCATGTTACGTCTGGAGGAGGTGTTGCGTTTACTGGCCGAAAGCGGGTTGACTCTTAAAATGAGCAAGTGCAATTTTTTCTATAACAAAATAGAATATTTAGGATACGAAGTTAGTGCAGAAGGCGTCAAGCCTGGTACCCTTAAGACGGAGGCTATATCTAAATTTCCTGCACCAACGAATGCGCATGAAGTCAGAAGATTTTTAGGACTTGCTAGCTTCTTTAGAAGATTTGTTGCTGGATTTGCCTTGATAGCTCGTCCATTGACAGGTCTACTAAAGAAGGAAGCTGTTTGGAAATGGGGTCAAGATGAGATAGCGGCATTCGAGAGGTTAAAGCAAATTCTGATAGAAAGGCCGGTTCTGTCACTATACAGTCCCGATGCACAAACGCAACTTCACACTGATGCGAGCAAGTATGGGGTAGCCGGAATATTGTTACAAAAAGATAGCTCTGGTGCCTTAAAGCCGATTGCGTATTATAGTGGGCAGACTAGTGCCGACGAACAAAAGTTTCATTCGTTTGAACTGGAGACCCTAGCCATTATCGCATCGTTAAACAGATTCAGACACTACCTTCTTGGTATCAAATTCGTCATAGCCACTGACTGCAATGCGTTACGAACCACAATGAGCAAACGCGACTTAATACCTCGTATTGCACGTTGGTGGTTACAGTTTTTGGAATATGACTGCTCAATAGAGTATCGCGCGGGTGATAAAATGGCACACGTGGACGCCTTAAGCAGAGGACCTATATGTGACGATCGGGACACAGAGCACGTGCTAGATGTCCTCACAATTGGGTCCGATGATTGGTTGACAACCGTTCAACAGACGGATGAAGATATAAAGAATATCGCGGATACATTAAGTGACACCAAATGTAAAGAAGCCGTAGATATTTTTAAGAATTACAAATTAGTAAATGGTCGCGTGTATCGTATTTTGGATGAAAGCACTATTCGTTGGGTCGTACCAAGGAGTTCCAGGTGGCAGTTATTAAAAGCAAACCACGATGATGTTGGACACTTTGGGTTCGATAAAACTCTTGCACGCTTAAAGACATCGTACTGGTTTCCGAAAATGAGACGATTTGTCAAAAAATATGTGGCGGCGTGCTTGGGGTGTGCACATCACAAACTCCCTAGTGGCGCTAAACCTGGCGAATTGCATCCAATACCCAAAGTTAGTGTACCATTCCATACGATACACGCCGACCATCTTGGACCGTTTATACGCACTAAACGCGGTAACACATATATCATTGTCATTGTCGATGCATTTACTAAATTCGTTGACCTCAAAGCTGTGCGTAACACAAAATCAGCGACGAGCATTAGGGTGTTTAGACAGTATTTTAGTTATTTTGGTACACCCACTCGTTTGATCACCGATCAAGGTAGCAGCTTTACTAGCAAGACTTTTAGATCCTTCATACAGACCACCGGTATAAAGCATGTATTAAATGCTGTGGCTTCTCCCCGGGCCAACGGCCAAGTAGAGCGATATAATCGCACCATTTTAGCTGCACTCGGGGCAATGAACCATGAAAAAGCAAATGGGTTATGGGACGAACATTTGCCAGATATTCAATTAGGCATCAACACGTCAGTACATTCTACCACTAAAAAGACTCCAACTGAACTGTTGTTTGGTAGAAATGTAACTAACCCATCTCAAGGTCTCATGAATGACATAATCAATGAAGTTGTTCCAGAAACGGGGGAAACTTTAGAAAATATGAGGGCTAGCGCAGATAACCTCATTCAGGCACAACAAGAAAAAGACAAGGAAAGATATGATCAGCATAGAAAGGTAGGAGTTCGTTTTAAGGAAGGTGATCTGGTCAGGGTCATTAGGACGCCGGTAGGAATTGAAGGTCAGTCCAAGAAACTTGAACCTAAGTGCAAGGGCCCTTATAGGATCAAAAAGATACTGCCCAACGATAGGTTTATTGTGGAAGATACCCCTCTCACTAGAAAAAATAAAAAGTATGAGGCGATAGTTGCTATTGACAAAGTTTTTCCCTGGACCTGCTTTAAAGAACCCGTATCAACCGAATCTGAAAGTGATGAAGCATCTGCTTGTGAATAAATTTAAATGAAGACATTAAACCCTTATACAATATGTTGACATGATGCAGGCTTTTATTGAGAGTGGGGATTAAGGTGCAGATTTTCAGCCAAACCGTGAGCATTATTTCATTAAATATTATAATTTTAAGCGTAATTAATTATCTAAGAAAAGTTGAGTGAGAAGCAATGTAATGTACTTCAAAATGAATCTTAATTAGTTCTTAAAAATTACTGTCAGCAGCCACTCGCAGCGTTTGATCACTAAGCAGGACACGCATTACAGTTAAGATATTTGTCAACTCTTAATACTTTAAAACAATTGCCAGTAATGCGTATTATTACCCATATTCGTAAAAGCCTGAGTCATGATAGCACGCTGTATAGGTAGAGGTACTAATACGTATCATATCGCTACTATCAAAAGTCAACAGCTGATGAAAACGCGAGGTGTCTGGTAATCATAGATACCTTGCCTGTTGGCAAACGATTAAGTTGATTGTAATGTATGCAATAAGGTCACTAAGTAATGAATAATCCCACAATGTCGTAACAGATGTGCTTACCATAGAAAAAATCAACTACGAAAGACTCTGGTTGTCACGGGATTCGAACCCGCTTCCTCTGGATTGCCGGTCCAACGTGCTTCCAATTACACCAGACGACCTTCCGTCGATCACAGCGAATTTTTCCAATGGTATTGTGAATCTAATCACTAGCGACATCTGTACGTAATGTTTCGAAGGTACTACAACCTTAAGCCACACTCCTAAGACGTATGCATCACATAATCGTCTGCAAGCTCGGCAACTCTACGCTGCGTTGAATTTGCTAGAGAGGGCGCTGTAATCAATACAAGATTAGAAAACATCAATTTATTTTTATAATTAAACAAATTGATATTGAAGTTACTTTTTTTACAATGCGGATAATCCCACAATGTCGTAACAGATGTGCTTACCATAGAAAAAATCAACTACGAAAGACTCTGGTTGTCACGGGATTCGAACCCGCTTCCTCTGGATTGCCGGTCCAACGTGCTTCCAATTACACCAGACGACCTTCCGTCGATCACAGCGAATTTTTCCAATGGTATTGTGAATCTAAGTAATGAATCACCAATGGATGATGAGAACGTAGAGTGTCAGGTAACAGACGCTCTGCCTGTTGGTGATTGATCAGGATGAATGTAATGTACACATGAAAGTAATCAAGTAACTAATCACCAATAGATGATGATAACGCGGTGTGTCTGGCTTTTGACGCCCTGCCTATTGGCGATTGGTAATACCAATATGGTATAACAAATATTGGCAGTATATTTATTGGGCAAGGTAACGTGCTAATAAATATACTGGCAACAAGAAAAGGCTTGGGGTTTGTCAGGTAACCGACACCCATAGATGTACACATCTATTATTTAATGTATTTTGTTGTTCATGATTATCTACTGACTAACATGTTGTTACGGATAAAAGAGATAATAGTATAGAAAAGTTATTGTTTACATATACGTATTTCATGTATTTTGTTGTTCATGTAACAAATTTTGTAGGTGTAAGTACTTACTGCAAGTATTCACTGAATATTGAATTACCGTGATTGTCAACGAGGGACTCGTTGAGACGCGGATGGCCGAGTTGTTACAATTTATTTTTAGTCACTCAATATATATTTATGCAATTAATAAATTGATCTATAATATTGTACTAAAGAGAAGTTCTTTTGACTAACTGAGATTGGCCAGTATCATCCGTTGTAAAAACTGGCCAATCACAGTCGAATACGAGTGTGGCGGGATTCCCGCTGGCAGGTAACGGATGGCCATTCGTTTCTCAACTAGTGTGGTGAACGGTTATATTTACTGTGTCTGTAGAAGTTTGATAGTTTAATAAATCGTGTTATATCTAAATGTGTTGTGTTTTCGTGAACAAAGCCCTGAATTAAGGTGTGAGCCAGATTGGCTTACATACTATCTTGGTATAAAAAGCAAATACTGAGAGTAAATTAGTCTGTTTTTAAGAAAATATTTTTTTACGGCTATAGGGAGAGGATCATATTCTTAGATTAAAAATATTTGCTTAGCATTGAAGAAATTTGTTTTAGTTGAAGTGACCTGTTTTTACCGTGTAGTTAGTCCCCCGTCATCTGATTCAGAATCCGAACTCTCCAGGCTTCTATTAAACACAAGCCATGGTTTTAGTTTATCTAAAGCTACTATATTCTCATATCGACGATGGAGTATCTTCAATCACAAATCGATCATTAGACAACATTTTAGAAATACGGTACGGATCATGAAATTAAAGGGCTATTTTTGTCGATTTACCATACTTCTGAAAACGAGTGACCAATAAGTCGTTTAGAGTCAAAATTACTTTGGTCTTTGATCTGTTGCTCTGAACTTCACGAGTATCATCCATTATATCACTTAAGATAATATCGGAACTATTTATGTTAATGCCGAATAGTAATTTCGACGCCAGCTTAGGTTCTTTTTAGAATTATAACTAACGTGAGACTCAAACATATTTAAATATTTATCACACGGGTTACTCACGTAATTTAAGTCGATAATTGCTCGACATGTTTCGATCCATTTAGAGGATCCTCATCATGGAGTATCCGCGACCAAAGCCCGACGTGCACTGCGGGCTTGCGCTCTGCTAGAGCGAGTGCTGGCCGCGGGCAGCGCTGGCGGGGGCGGCGAAGGAGGAAAACTACCCTCATTGTCACTTTTGTCGAAAAGCGGGTTGCACACAACACTCACTACGTCACTAGGTAAAAAGGGCACGTCTACACTGTCTACCGATGCAATACCTAAAACCGTTTTCCAACCAGATGGCACTGACCAACCACAATCACGATTAAAATTCGGGTGGCGACTTATTTCGATGGCTTCCCGTATTTTCCGTGGCACGATGAACTTTTCTCTTGCAAGTACGGTGACCTTATCGAACCCAATATAGTGCGTCGAATCCGAATCCAATACGTGTTCCGTCACCGCAGAGCCCTGGCTGTCATGATTTCTCAGACATCGTATATGCTCAGATAGTCTCGTCGATATGTTCCGGCCGGTTTCCCCAATGTAGTTCATCCCGCAGGAGCAGGGAATCATGTACACTCCCGGGACGTTTAAAGGCTCCCTATCTTTTGGCGAACGTGTCCACTGTGTAAGTTGCGCATGAGGGCGGAATATCGTCTTGATGCTATATCTTCGGCGTAACAAGTGTCCGATCTTATCCGTCACCCCTTTAATGTAAGGTAAAAATAAGGGCGCCCTTTCCACTTCGGTCGTCCGGATTCCTGTAGATGCACCCGCAACCCGATTGCCCGATTATCGACTTAAATTACGTGAGTAACCCGTGTGATAAATATTTAAACAGCTTAGGTTCAATTGCCACGTCATTACACGCC
>JALPQI010007238.1:0-50552 GCA_025490895.1 Thaumatotibia leucotreta | reverse complement strand
AGCAAGCATCCTTATGGTGAACGTTAAAGTTAGATGTCTTACTAAAAAAGTACCCATTAGGTAGGTATATTTTTTTCCATCTCACACAGCATCACCACTGCCATCATTATTTTTCCCATGATTTCTTTTTCTAACCCCAGAATCTATATTAGACAGTTCAAAATCATGATTTTGAAATTTATAATCTTGCAACCGGCCAGTGCTTGAAGATCTTTTCAAAGAAGTTGTTGCTATAGTTCCATTAGTTATATGAAGAGGTCTTGAAGGGTGGATTCGTGGAACATGCGTACTACTTGTATTATTTGCTTGTGCATTAGAAAGGGCCCGTGTACAAACATCTAATATCCTATCTAGTGTGGCGCCACTTATCCTATCTCCACCACCATCAATTACAGGTTGTTTACTACTTATATTACTTGTATTCATCCTATTACGTCTGTCATTAACACCGATGCTAAATAAACCACATAGGAAACTAAGATTAAAAGGAATGTTAAGTATATAAGTAAATACTATCATTACAAGCAGAACAACTAATATTACAGTAAACATTACCGTTAAAAAACCAGTCATTATTACATTCACGGGAAACCACATGCCATCTGAAAAAAAACAAGGGAACAGTGAATGGAGAGGTTTAAATCTATAAAAAAGTTACATAATTATATTTGTCTACTGGGTCACCTTTTTAGTGACTGAATGACTTGATGAAGAAAAGAAAGATAAGTAGTAAAAAAATCAAATTTAAAACAAAAAAGAGAATACGAAAATATTTTCTAAAGATATTGAAATTGTAATTCATTTATTTTAATCAAATCGCATATTGTGCTAGTAGCAATCATACTTTAATAGGTAAGTAGGTATATTAATTTTAAATTATTACCTGTTATCCCATGTATTATAGTCTGGACTGTAGCACTTATAGTGATCATAGGCTCGGATATAATTGTAGTAAACATTCTCACACCTATTTTCAAGGGATTCATGTATTTTAAGAACTTGGTAGGGTCTGGAGGCGGTACATCACAGGTAGATGACCAAATATACCATTTACACTTATTGATTGCTGCCATGTAGTGGTCAAATTCATGTTGTTCTGCTTCCTGAAAAAGAGTATCCATTTAATAATATTAAGTACATATAAAACATAATTGCTAAGAAAAAAATTCACATGGGTCACAAAAAACTTACTTTATTTAACAAAATATAATGAAATATTTAGTTGATAAATAACATCAACCTCAAACACATTTTTTACCCACATGCATATGATCAGGATTATGTATGTGAAATTATAACAAAGCTTGTCAAGTGGTCATAAAATTTAAGAGCACTTACTTATAAACATTTACATGATATTCATCAATTTCATCATCATCACTAGTTAAATACAATAATAACTTATTATGAGGGTTATAAAACTTACTTTGTATGAAACAAATACTTCATATAAATATAGTGCAATAAAAACAATAATCTTAAAGTGTCTATGAGACATGTGGTTCCAGAGCCAGATAATTACACCACCAGCAGCTAATGTTGCAAATGCCATAGTGATTTCCATCTGCAAAAAAAAAACCCAATACTTATAAATTATTGACAATATTAAAAAATAATTGAAAGCTATTAATCATTTATATAAATATCTTGATATAAGTGAGTGAATCAACTTTTTTCAGTCTTTTATTGCCATGGCTAAAGTCTCTTGAGTCACACTGGTTTTACACAAAATTATGCAAATAGTATCTGTAGTCCAAGTTTGTAGGTGGCCAATTAAGGAAAAGGCTTGTTAACACCAGAATAATGCATGTTTGTATAATTTAAGTCACACAATTTTGCTTAAAACCAGTGTGACTTAGGTGACCGTCACCATGGCAATAACAGACAGAAAAAAGTTGATTCACCCATTTACATCAAGATATTCATATAAATGTATAATTCATTCACTTGTGGATTAAAAACATTCATATAATTTAAGACATTTAGCAAGTGCTTCAAAAAAAGTTGTAAATTGGATGAGTTAATGAGAAAATCTAATATGTTTTCAAAGTTACCTTATATTCCATCAAATAAAATTGGATGTAATCATTCCATGCCATAACTATCCTCTCTGAAACACTGGGCTTGTAAATTGCATTCTCAACATATCCCACTGAGCGACGGAATATTTCCTCGGATAGAGCCACACTTGGATTGAGATAATCATTCAAGGCAGTCCATTGACTTTCATCAAATCGCATTTGAACTGAAACATCAACTGAATTGTCTTCATTTTTCTGGAAAAAATAAAATGGAATGCAGTGCAATTTGGTTCAAAACACTCTAAGGTCACAAGTTTATGTAAATGGACATGGAAAATCTTAGGCATTCAATGTCAGCATACAAAGTTATAAATCAAGAATCAGAAGCAACTTTTAACTGCAAAAATTAGCTTCAAAGATTACTGGAGGATAAATATAATCTTGCGGTTGATCAGTATAATCAGTCCGCCATTTGTACATTTTTTTTGTATTTTGTGCAATAAAGCTTAAATAAATAAATAAATAATTTAAATTTACAGCTGTACTCAAGTTAAATACATAATAACAAAGAGTTTTTCTACATTGAAACATATGTTAGCAAAGTTACGACTTACCTTATATTGTCCACCTTTTAATATAATTGCTAGCATTCGTTTAAAGAACCAGTCTCTCATTCCAGTACTTCCAGATGCGGATTCTGTAGTCCTAACCTGAGGCAAAGGCATCCTCAGATCAGGTGTAACATCAGTATTCTCCTTTGGTTGAAATATTGCGTCATTGTTATTGTGCCATGGGTCCGGCCCCTCTTGATGCGCACTTTGAAAAAAACATATTGTTATTAACAATGTTATCTTCATTTTATGTGGAATATATCATTTGAATTTTCGATTCGAATCACAAGGAGTTATTTTTTGAAATGACGTTAGTGACATTTGTTTAGATTACTGAGTGACTGACAATGACATTGACATTGCTATACATTTACAAAAGGGAGAAGTAATCTGAGGGGAGAAGGGAGAGTACGGGTGGCTGCTGGCTGTTGGCTGTGCTGTGCTGCTGGGTGGCTCCATAGAGTATATTGAATAATAGTGGGTGGCTCTTTAGAGTATTATATACTTTTCTCAAACATGCAATGAAATGTTGTAGTTACGTGCTTAAAAAGTGGCCGGGAAGTACCTCGTTGCCGGCCTAGGCCGGCAAGTGCCTCTTTTTTAATTTTCATTTGACATAGGGTTGTGACCTGGCATCTTAGCTTTTAGCCAATAATTATCTGTAAGTAATATTAGTATAAAAAAAATGGTTAGCAAATTTTACAGTTATAATTTGGTATTTAAATTATATAATTTAAAATAGATGTACAATAACTACTCAAAATAGTATTTAAAAAGCAGTATTATACGACGCGATCCGTCGGCCCCGATCACTGCATGCAATTAATTGGACCCAACAGACCGAGTCGTCTAATACCGCTTTTTAAATGTAAAAATTTGCAACTTTCAAACAGGTCAATCTTTAAAAAAAATGAGGTGTCGGTGTCGTATTTGACTTTTGTTGTGTTTCAAAGACTTAGTTACGTAGTTGACTTGTAATTTCTTAGAAAGAATATACATTTTTTTGTTTCATTTCATTGCATGTTTGAGAAAAGCATTATACATACCTCGGCCATGAAGTGACGGGTTGCCGTCCGAATACTATCCGGCCTCGCTTCGCTCGGCCGTCTACATATATTCGGCCGGCAACCAGTCACTTCCCGGCCTCGGTAGTAATGTACTATTGGTGGCTGGCAAACCATTGAGCCATTGGCAAACCCTCGGCGAACCGGATGCTAACCGGAAACGTAAAACTTTTATCATATTCGAGCAAACATTTCAACGACAGTACAAGGTACAGCGGCTCTACCGCGAAAAACGAGATTCGTATATTTCAAGGATTTGTCTCTGATCTTAATTTTTACCATAATGTAACCAATAAATGCATGGATATGGAATATGGATATGGATTTGACAACGTAATAATAATAGCAAGAACGAAAGGGATGGTCTTATGAAACTTTTTACTAGTGGAAGTGAAAAGGAACGATAATCGTCCGTCCTTATCACTGTGCCACTATTTTTTGTGTGTGTGGCACGTAGATGCTAAATCTAAGTGCCAGACAAATGCGTTGAATACGTCACTATACTTAGTATCTTCTTAGTAGTCTGTGACTATGTCTATCCCTCTTAGTGGCACACTATGTGCGGCCCCTCGAATAAATGTTATATTTATAAATTATCTCATTACTGTAATGATTTTCACAATGTTTTATTTAGTTGCTTGAATAATCCTCGTTTTTTTTTTCTGAACGTCAACTCAACTGTCACTGTCAGACCAATTTTGACATTGGCATATTTGACATCTTAACTTAAAATCGTAAATTTCGTAAACGCGGAAAGAGCAAATTATATTTAATTTACTTTCCTAATATATATAATTTGTAATCGAAAGCACTCAAATCTGTCCTTAAGAGTTCCAGTAACGACAATGTCATCAATCGATTTCGATCCATCTATAAAATTGTGCTTAAAGCACTTACACTCCAGTGCCTCAGATTCAACCGAACAACTCCGTCTAACCCTCGACGATATCATTCGTCAGTCGTACGGTAATGCAAAAACCTTAGCCAATACGTTGCCTAAGAAGTATTTGAATGAAGAGAAAATGGAATCGCCTCGGATGGCGAAGCATAAGAGCGAGAAAGCGTCCAGTTCGAAGACAGTGCCTATACCGCAGCAAAGTCCGCAGCAGTTGCAGATTCCAGAGAGGGAGAACGACGACGGGTCGGTAATGGACGGGGAGCTGGCGTTCGACTTGCTGGAAGAGGACTTGACATGCGCCGTATGCCGGCAGATCGCCGTGCAGGCGGGGAACCGGCTTGTGGAGTGTGAAACTTGCCATGCTCTTTATCATCAGGTAAAATACTGCAGAGTCGTTTGGCTCTTTATTTTATGAAATATAGTTCTCTCCTGCTTTTGTCCTATTGGACATTTTGTAACATCTCTGTGTAGATTAACCTTAAGATAAGCCTGCAAATAGTTAAGAACAAGAAATAGGAAGTAGGAAAATGTTTTAGTTTTTGGAATACTTTATTTACATGATGATAAAATTAAATCCAAAAGGTTCTTTTAACATGAGTGATCATATTTTTTCCACCAGCGTTCACAGTGCCTGGTAAAATTACAGCAGTTTAAAATAATTTGCAGTAAAATTTCGTTCCTTTCAATAAATGTTAAGATTTTTAACTCTGGTTCTTTTGTTTCATTACAGTTAATTTTTTCGATTTGTTTCAGGATTGCCATAAACCTGTAATCAGTGACAATGATGTCAGTGCAAGTTGGCAGTGTGCAACCTGCCTCGCCTCTCAAGGTTTTGTTACAAGTTACACCAAGATATCTTCTGCCTCCAAGTCACCCACACATGTATCTGGATCCACTACACCAGTGAAAATATCATCTGGAAGTTCATCATCTAAGGTGGTCACTCCTAATATAAATATCATCTCTGCGGATAAAAGATTGCAGTTGATGAAAAAGAAAGCAGCTAAGCAGCATGATAAGAAGAAACACAAGTGAAGAAGTTATAGTAATGTCAAATAAATAATGCAAACTTTATCATGTCAGGTTGCAATTAAATAAGGTCTTGATATTTACAATCACAACATAAATATATGATTGAAAAAATATCTGTTTTTAATTTTTACGGATGTTGGAAATAATTTATTTAAGTACTTAAATGTTGAATCAAGTTCATCATCATCATCATCATATCAGTCCAAAGACGTCCACTGCTGAACATAGGCCTCCCCCAAAGATTGCCACAATGACCGGTCCTGCGCCACCCGCATGTAGCGGACTCCTACGACCTTCACCAGGTCATCGGTCCACCAAGTTCATTCTGTTGTAAAAAGGGAAAACTGTACTGCTACAGGATTGATATACAATACTCAACCCAAAAGTTAGGCTGACATTGAAAAAATATAAAACAATGTGAATCTGTTCATTCCTTGATTATGTTATATATAATAGTACATTGTGCATCAAGGGAGGTAAGTACGGAATTACTAACGAGAGTGTTAGAAGGGTAGGCTTTTATGACTCGAGTTAGTATTCCGCTTACCTACCGTGATGCATACAATGTTTTTCATCACACTTGCCGACAAAAAAATAAGATTTAAGACATAATATTATTAAATTACGTACTGACATTTCTATTACTCCCTAGGGAATATCACTTTTCTATTACTCCCGCTACGCGCGCAAGCAATGGTGTGCTTAGACAGCAAGTGTGATGAAAATAATATTATATGTTTAATAAATGGTCAGTGACACTCTAGGTCCCTTAGACGACACGGCCATTATCGGGCAACGGGCGACGTACGTAATTGTTATTTTCAAATCGTGATATTTAATTATAATTACCTGGTAACTGATGGTGGAAATTGGAAACAAACCAATGGTCCTGTGTCCACTGAAGAACAGTCCTATTATGACAGTCCAAAATAATTGAATGGGTAAAATTGAACCCTTAAGTCTAAGGAGAGACTTCGCCTCCTTATGTGTGTTCTATCGTCTGTAAGTACAATGCGTTGTGCTCTGAAGAACTGTTCGACATGATGCCAACGTCCACTTTTCATCATCGCACCGCTCGCCACCGACTGGGCGCTCATCCTCACACCTTGCAACCTAAATGGTCGCGCACCGTGCGGTTTCAGAGGAACTTCCTCCCGCGGACGGTCCGTCTGTGGAATGAGCTCCCTGCCGAGGTTTTCCCGTTGCACTACAGTATGGGGTTCTTCAAAAGAGGAGTGTACAAGTTTTTATTGGGTCGGCAACGCGCATGTGACACCCCTGGGGGGGTTGCAGGCGCCTATAGGCTACGGTGACTGCTTTCCATCAGGCGGGCCGTACGCTTGAAATTCGGATTCTCATGCGAGGCCGGAGGTCTGGCTAAAGTGCTGAGACCGAGTGACCTTATTGCCTACTTTTTAGGGTTCCGTAGTAAACTAGGAACCCCTGTAGTTGGCCATGTCCGGCTGGCCGTCTGTCCGCAGCATGACTCAGTGGCCGTTAGCCGATAGAACTAGAAATTGTAATTTAGTTAAGTACAGGTAGGTATATATATTAATCATGCCGACAAAGCGGTACTATAATTAAAAGAAAAAGGCTTATAGAATACTTAAAAATAAAACTATTTCGACATACTATAATATCATAATCAGCACAGCCATTTTTGAATAACTACGGAACCCTACACTGAGCATAGCCCGACATGCTCTTGGCCGGTTTTTAATGCTTTTGTTTGTCACATTTCACGATTGGTGAAGCTGGCTCTTAACCGCATATGGTTACCGTAATACCTATACAGGATAGCTTGCTATTTGCTAAAAACATCGGAGTTCAGCTGAAGGTGGATTTAGATCGAACGAGCATTCGCTATTCTATCCCTCTACGAAATCAACGAATTATGTTTTGTGTAACGATCGAATTTCGTAGAGTAGGGGGTTAGAATAGCGAATGCTCGTTTGGTCTGAATGCACCTTTATGAGAAGTACGACCTTTGGCGTTTGAGGGTCCTCGCCCGAGTCTAGCCGCGGTGCGCTCTTTATTACCCTGGGTGGATGGCCGTACAGTATGTACCTAAAGATATAGTTCGGGAAATGTTATTTGACCGACGCTTATCTTACTTATCTACAACCATTTGTTTTGCGTCATTAACAATAGAAAAGTGCTCGAGTGCCCATTGCCTAGTGTGTTAACGCAGGTCGCAGAACAAAAGATCATAACTTCATAAGTAGGTAAGTAATAACTAATATTATCATTTATTTATTATATTGCACTCATGAACAACGTAGAGTCCCTCTTTCTCCATGAAACCAGCCAGCAGATGGCCCCGGTGGTTCCGACGTCCAACCCCAAATTGCCCCACCCTCAGCTCGTCACCATCTCTCTTGCCCAGTTTCGCGTTGAAGTCCCCCATAACAACGGTGAAGTAGGTTTCGGAGCTATGCATGGCTTTTGAGATATCATCATACATAGCCTCCACCTCGTCGTCGGAGTGTGTCGAAGTCGGCGCGTACACCTGTATGACCTTCAGCGAGTATCTCCCAGATACTCTGAGTCTGAGTATAAGGTACGCCACCCTAGCCGACACACTCTCGATCTTCACCACGTTGTTTACGAGGGACTTGTGGACGATGAACCCGACACCTCCCTGGGACTGTTGGTCGCCCTCCCGGAAATAGAGCAAGTTGCCGGACTTTAGGATTATCGTGTCCTCGCCCTCTCTTCGGACTTCTGACAATCCCACAATGTCCCAACGCAACTTGCTCAATCCTTCCTCCAGTTCCACTAACTTTTCGTCGGTCCGCAGTGTACGTGTGTTATAAGTTGCCAGGGCCAGGGGTCGTCGGTGGTGGTAGCCGGATCTTTGCCGGAGATTCTTAGCACCCCTGACCCCGCTAGCACCCTGGCCGCTATTACCATAACCAGAGCACCGGGGGTCGCCGGAACCTCGGGGCCGCGGCCTTTTTTGTGTATACATTAGGAGGTAAATGCCCATAATCGCCACGCTGGGCAAGCGGATTGGCGATCGCAGTAATGTGTCTAATATGGTGACGCTGCTGCCCATCATCAAACTTTTATCAAATAGTGGTCAGTGACACTTCAATCCCTTAGTCGACTCTTACGACACCCGCAGGAGGAGTTGGGGTGGTGACAAATGTATTCTTACTGCCGTCACCACACGGCCAATGTAAGAATCACGATACATAAAAATAAAATTATCCTCTCAACAGTCTGCCCACGAGTGTAACGTAGGTAATGCCCGAAACGGCAGGATAAATATTAAACATAAACGCGATTGACATACCCGTTTATCGTTAAAATATGAGTGGTAATCGTGAAAGATTAAATCAATATACCTACCTAATTTCTTAAATTCTTGACAGAGTTCGTAAATGGGTAGGTACCTAATTTTACAGCACCTGCTGCTCGACTTTGGGTTCCGCCTGTAAACACCTCGGGTAAAATGAAACTAATGAAATTAGTTCATTCCATTGCTGTTTAAATTTTGATCTACGGCAATTCGTAGCCTTCGGTTGCTCTGGATCAGAGGTTTTCACTTTACGTTGTGTTCGCTTCGCAGTTCTTTTGAATGATACATTCAGCCTTTGGACAGTCAAAGGTAAAATAAAGTGTATTTAAGAATACCTACTCAAAAACATGTCTCAGTGCACTTTCATTCTGTCTAATAAGAACGTCGTAACATATTAGGTATAAGAGGATTCTTTCGTTACATAATTTTTGCGCTTGTATCTAGGCTCAAGGTCTAGAATCTTTCTTTAATTTGACCGGACTAGAAGCCCGTTTCATTAAGTTGAAAAACTTCTTTCAGTAGGTAGCTATGTGTCATACATACGTACCTACACGAAAATGAAATTTAACGTTACTAGGTAGGTACATGCTACATTTTGTTGTAGGTATCGAATACAGCTATATTTTGTAAATTCAGCCAGTACTTTTACCTCTCTAACCACTACGCTGTAACCTACTTACTCAAAACATTTTGCCGTCGACTAAGGTTTCAGGGAAAAGCTAATGATAAAAGAAAACACAGTTGAGCGAATGTTTATTTTATTTATACAATATCACATCACGTTTACGATGAAACTTAACCCAAAAGCAACAGAGCTTCCCCCAATACGTGCGTCCAATCTCAAAAATACTGTTACCCCATTGGTCGATTCCCAGATGGGTGGATCGGGAACTCGGGATGCTGTAACATACCATGTGTTTATAACCTAGTTTTTGTTACAAAGCATTAAGGTTCATATTCAAGTGTTACAGTTTGGAAACAAGGAGATATATTGCTACGCCTACTGTGTTGTCTTTTTTTAGGAAACACATTTAGAGAGATCTTTGTGAAGATATTAGTTTCGGGGAGGAGTGTCGTGGGCGCGGGTTTCAGCTATTGTTCAGTTGTAATAAAAATTTTGCAACAGTATAGTGTCTGAATTTCATCACAAACAATATTTAAAGTGCGATAGTTTTACGAAATAGTGGTTTGATTTTGGAATTAGCATTCGCTAACTTATCGGTAAGTTATTCTTAATTGCTTGTATCGTATATTTAGGTATTCATCACTTAATCTTTTGAGAATTATAACTAACATGAGACAGAAACATATTAAAATATTAACGAATTCATGTAATTTAAGTCGGTGGTTGCTCGACCTATTTCGACCTATTAAGAAGGTCATCTTCCAGAGCACCCTCGGCCAAAGCCCGACGTGTACATTGCACACTCACGAGACCTTCTTGATGGGTCGAAATACTTCGAGCAGTAATCGACTTCAAAATTAAATTTTACGTGATTTACGTATATTAATATTTAGATACTTAATCTTGTTTGGTAAATTGTTAGTCACACATAATTCGGATGATCCTCTACCTCCACTAATATTGTTCTATTACTGCAAATACCAGCTAACAAATCAGGTTTTGGCTGAATAAATATATGCAGGTAGTAGGTAGCTAGGTAGATACCTAGTATACCTACCTCATCTAAGCAACTTACCTATCAATTAATCAATTATCCTGTAGTGTAGGTATCTAAGTGTTATGTAATGTACCTATATATAATGTTTTTTGGTTGAATCCTGTACACGTGAAGAATTTATAGGGTCGTGAAATTGATAGGTACCTAGGTACATACATAAGTAATCCTATGTGTTGTGGACAATGTGATTAAAGCGAGCATTATGCATAATTCCTGTGCAATGTGATGACGGGATCTTGGAGAAATAGGTTAAAGTAGGTAGTTTTTTAAATTTTAATTTGGTGATTAATAGTCCCGTAGGTACGTACACGGCTTTCATGAAGAAGTTGATAACTCGAGATGAGAGCTAGAAGAAAGATCTAGAATTATATTATAAATTATAACTAACGCGAGACTTAAACATATTCAAATATTATCGAACTGGGTTACTCGCGTATTTAAGTTGATGATTGCTCGACATGTTTCGACACATTAAATAAAATTATATTTTAATAATATTTTTTACTCACACTTTTTTACTTTTCAGCACACCTGCTCGTAAAACGTGTTATTATACGCAGGCATACTTGAACGTAATGAGCTGTATTATGCCCATGGGCAATAATGGATTTTCATACGACATTACGTCGCACTAGCGCGGCGCGGCGCGCTCCTTTTATAAAAATGATGAATTTAAGTCATCCCTGATTTTGAGAAATGATTTAGACCATTTTAGAGTAGTTTTGTGAAAATATATAATAAATAAATATAAATATAAATAAATATCTTGGGACATCTTACACAAATCGACCTAGTCCCACGGTAAGCTCAATTAAGGCTTGTGATGTGGGTACCAGGCGACGATATTACGTATATAATAGATAGATACATATAGATACTTAAATACATAGACAGCCATGACCAAGGAACAAACATTTGTGATAAATAAATACACAAAGAATGCCCTCGCCGGGATTCGAACCCGGAACCTCCAGCTTCGTAGGCAGGGTCACTACCAACTGGGCTACGGAGGCTGACCATATAGTTTTATATTTTTCACTTCTCATGCTCTTAAAATGTTATTTTAGTCCCTGCATATCGGGACTAAAACTCTTTATTAATCTCTAGGGACTAAAGTAAAATTTTTTTAATTGACGTTGGAAACCCGTAAACAGCCACACTCACGGTGTTCAAGAATAAAGGATAGTCGCCATTTTCAGTGCTTGTGTATGGACCACTTTTGTGCATGCCTTGGATACAACCTCTAAACTTTTTTTTAATTGACTTTGGAAACCCCTAAACAGCCATTTCTAGTGTTTATGATTTTTGAACGAACGGTTATTGACATTGAAAATAACCTCAAAATGTCAATCGTGAAAAAATATTAAGGAGAATCGATTTATTTTCTTGATATACATGTATATTTAATACTTGTTTAATATATGATTAAGATTGAATCCAATTTATTACTTATTTATTAATAACCAATTCGCTTCAAAATAGTTATGTAGTTAGCTCCAATTCGTTGGCTAAATATGCAAGTATTTAAAGCGTCATATTTCGAAAAAGGAATACAGATAAAAACTTAAACGCGGAACGAATTTGATTGCTTATTTTTTGTGTTTTTGTCCATAAGTAATATTGTTCAAATCGTAGTTATATAATTTACGATGTCACGTCATGCGATGAAGAAGTATTAACGCCTTACTCCAGAATGAAGAAGAATGCAAAAGAGGTAGTGCAAAATCTTTTGCCGCCGAAATCTAGTGTAATATATTCAAAAGCGTATCAAACTTTTATGGATTGGAAAACTGGAAAGCAAATTAGGTAGGTACCAACATCATTTATGGAAGGCGTATTTCTGACATATTTTGATGAAAAATCTAAAAAGCTTAAAACCATACTCCAACTAAACCATACCTATAACTTGAAAAAGTTTGCGAATTTATAGTAAAGTGGCCATGTTCCGAAGAAATCGGAAGTTTTGACATGTCAGTCAGTCATTTTATTCATTATCATCGCAGAACATATAATTTTTTTGTTTCTTATTTGTTCTTTCTGTTAATTAATACTGAGATTATGTAGAACGTAGCTTTTTTCCTCGCATTCTAAGTGGGGCACGCTCGGGTGGATAAATATCTCGTGTCATAATGGCCTGTTTTAGTCCCTCGTTGAACAATCTACTATACTTTTTTGCCTCACAAGTGTGATGAAAAACATTGTGAGTGCCACGGGCGGTACAAGAATTATGAACTTGTGTGAAGTAAATTAAGCCCGCGCCTTCGGCTTGGGCTTTACTTTCACATTCGTTCACATTTCTTATTTACCGCCCTTAATACACAATGTAGGTACTATTTCCTTTAATTGTGAAACCAGGGATGCTCAGTGGCGGCCGCGCCAGGGTGCCGAAATGTGCTCGGTGCCGCAACCACGGGCTCATCTCCAGCCTTCGCGGGCACAAAAAGGCTTGTCGCTACCGCACGTGCCAGTGTCCGAAGTGTGGACTGATTAAGGAGAGGCAACGCATTATGGCGGCTCAGGTATGTTACCAGTGTCATTAATCATCATCAGCCTATGATAGTCCACTGCTGGACGTAGGCCTCTCCTATTAACTATGCGTATAGACGCATTAGGAGGTAAGTAAATGCCCATAATCGCCACGCTGGGCAAGCGGATTGGCTATCGCAGTAATCTGTCCACTATGACGACGCTGCGCTGCGGTTCAGCGTGGCAAGGCAACGCAGTGAGCTTAATGGGCACTTTTGCGCCGGGAACAATGCGGAGGTATTAAGTGCTTTTTTCAATGTTTTGCTAATTTTAAGAACTTTTTATACAAAACATAAACATAATAATAAAAAACCTAACCTAGGGTGCCGCCGGCAATGGGGCGGGCCCATGCTGCCGGTTGCCGGTGGAGAGAAGAACCGACGGACTATCCGCGGCATGTCCGCCTTCTGTATCTGACCCTTGATCCAGCCATCTAGCGAGAGACATTAATATTATTATTATAAGCCCATTCTGTCCCACTGCTGGGCAAAGGCCACCCCTCTCTTCTTCCATTCATCCCGGTTCTGTGCTATATTTGGCCATTCACTTAAAAAGGAGTCCACAAGTTATCCCTCCATCGCCTGCGGGGTCTGCCGGGTCCTCGCTTCGAGTAATGGGGCACCCATACCGTTGATGTCGTGGCCCATAAATCGTCCGGCATGCGGCAGACATGACCAGCCCAGTCCCACTTCAGCTTGGCCGCTGTAACCGTCCATCAAATTTTTGTGATCGTGTACACTTTGTGCTTGCTATCGTGCCGCTGTACGGTAAATGCCAGTGTCCGAAGGCAACGCATTATTGCGGCTCAGGTATGTTACCAGTGTTACCACACAATATCAAACTTTTGTGATTGTGGACACTTGTGCTTGGTATCGTGCCGCTGCACGATAAATACCAGTGTTCGAAGTGTGGACTCATTATTCTCATTAACCCTTTATAGGCCACCGGTCTCAAAAAAGACCATCCTGTAGCACTATCTTTTTGTATTTTTTTTTGTAAAGAAAAAAAGCCAAATGATAGTGCTGTACGTATAATGGCATTGAGGCTTGAACCCACGATTTTTTCGAGTCTTTCCCGTTAAAGGGTTAAGCTAAGAGCAAATCATAGTGACAGGATTACTACAGACTTCGTGACCACAAGAAGGCCTGTCGCTCCCGCACGACCTATTTCACATATTAATTTATTATCGAGGACTTAATTACTTTCTATCCATCCCGCTCGTACAGCCTCCGTAGCCTAGTTGGTAGTGACCCTGCCTACGAAGCTGGAGGTTCCGGGTTCGAATCCCGGCGAGGGCATTATTTGTGTATTTATTTATCACAAATATTTGTTCCTTGGTCATGGTTGTGTATGTATTTAAGTATCTATATGTATCTATCTATTATATATATCGTCGCCTAGTACCCACATCACAAGCCTTAATTGAGCTTACCGTGGGACTAGGTCGATTTGTGTAAGATGTCCCAAGATATTTATTTATTTATTATTTATTTACTCGCGTATTAGTGTGAGGGAGCCGGATAGAAAGTATGTCCGCGGTTATAACGCGGCGGTAGCTCATGGTACGGCTACAGCAGCGCATCACAGTGGTTCAGGTTAGACAAGTTGCCAATCGCTAACGCTTAATTGTCAATCGTAAACGAAAGGCATCTAACTGTCTTTGTCGCACTCGCACTAATATGAAAGTGTGACAGAGAGGGAAAACTACGATACTAAGCGTTAGCGCTTGGCATTGGCAACTTGGCTAAGCACACAGGTGTGTTACCAGAGACAAATATAAAATCAAGCCTTTGTCGTCGTGAACACTTTAATATCCCTGTCGCTACGGTACGTGCCAGTCTCTCTGAACTGTGGGCTCGTCAATTAGCAGCTCACTGACATTTTATTTAAGAGTTAAAATACAACGATAAACAATTCCCTAAGTAAGCAGCAGAAGTATTAGCTAACCTAGCTCTAGTTATTAGTTCTAGTACTTAAGAAGTTGAGACTTCTTAGATTTCTTCTAGAATATTAATGTCCTGAAATGAAATGACTGCTATTAAAAATGTTATTGGAAAACAGGCTTGAGTAGGTTTAATTGCATTTTAGTCGTACTTAAAAACGATAGGAAAATGTAAAATTACCGAATTTTTTATCAAACTCTATCGTAACTAATCTCAGTCTATCATATGTTTACGGAAACGTTACGTTAAAAGGTATCAATATCCGGTGCAAGAAATACCTCGTTCGACAAAAATAGCACCCAATTTGGAGGCGTTAATGCGTTTTAATGTAGTGAAATCGAGAACAGCTAATGCGCAGTCAGTTTATTTGGACAAGTGGCATATGTTTACCGCGGAGTGACATGGAGATCGATCAGTTTCCCCTATCGGCTTGCACTTGACTTGCCGAATTAACACCCTTTAAATATGTATTATAGATATGCGTGTGTAGGTATTGTAAGCGCGAAGAGCTATGAATGATATAGGTAGGAACATAGGTAATCCGGTAACATACATGGTAATTTAATTTAGACTCACTGCGAGAGTAGTGGCATCAAGATTATAGAAGAAGAAGAAAAGAACATCCAATGGGTCAAACCTAAACCGGAAATTCTGTATCAAACAATTTTATGAACATGTAAATACAGGTATAAGTAGGTATACCACTTCATACATTTTAGAAATGCACTCACCCACCTAATTATCAGTTAGGAAGTTGATACACAAAACAACAATTCTTTGAGTTCAATAAACTGAGGTCCTACCGCGAACCCTGAAGTAAGCAAATTTGGCGTGCCAGAGACAAATCCCCGAAATTTGCGAACTTCGGAGCCCAACTGTTACAATGAGGGTTTTCGATAATTTTTCTGCCACCAGGCGGCGCTTCGTACGTACCTGGTCTCGACAACTGTCAGATTCATACTATTCATAGGCACCTGGGCCTAAAATATTGAAATTCTATTTTATTTGGAAGAGAATTGATTTTGTAATGGGTTACGACTATTACACGGTCATCGAACTGAAGACAGAGCTATAAAACAGGCGCGCAAAGTCACTGGTATTCAAAATAATTACTTTAACTTTGTTAATTTCATGAGAATTGACTTGGAACTATTTTATTTATTTATTTTAGGTAACAATATGCCTAAAGTAATGGTTTTCAGAATAAATAAACCTATAAATATGTGGAAAATTAAATGCGCGTATTTATTTTGACAGTTCGTTAAACGGTCGGCTCAGTGCTGCCATCTCACCTCCCCATAGCGGCAGAAAAAGTATCAAAAACCCTCATTTCATAAAAATAGTCCAGCGGCAGCGAATCTATGAATGACGATCCGAGATCAATATACCTAGGTGTTGTGTAATAAGGTAGTATTAGGTGGGACTAGGAAGCGGGAGACGCTATTCCCGAAATGAAACGCGATAGTCAACGCATATGGTATTCCAGAGCCGTCCAGTTATTTGATTAGCGCGGATCGAGTTTTGTTTGCGGTGACTCCCGGGGGTCACCTCGCAAACATTTGTGTTTGTCATTGATTTTCCGCTAAATTAATTTATCAACGAGCCGGGATTCTAATCGAATTTTATAGGGGTTGAATCTTGTGTTTAGGTAGCCGACTGTCTGTTTAGTTTTACTGGTGATTGAATTGTAAAAATAAAAAATAATAATAATACCTACCTATGGTCACGTAAGAAATGTGAAACATTAGGATTACATTCTCCTTTCCTAGTATACAGGGTGGCTAGTAAGTAGTCCGACAAACTTGAAAGGTGTATTCCTGAACACATTTTGAGGCTATAATGTCATATGAACTTTTCTGGATTCGGCTTAGTTTAAGAGATAATGACATGTTACCTATTCAAAAAACTATTTTCATCACAAGTCACTCAAAAATGCCTGCACGATTAAAATTCTTACACTAGTAGTTTTCATCTCGACATACACGCTGATTAAAGTAAGAGAAAATGAGAAAAAAGTTTTAGGAAAATGTTCAACTAAAAAAAAAATCAAAAACCCTGAAAAAAAATCTTTTCCTACCATTTATTACTGGTCATGTACAAAAAAATCTAAATATCACAAAAATTTTTTTTTGTTTGTCACATTTTTTTTTACTTCTTTTGTCATCAAAAATGCATTGGTAAAGTCTGCCGGTATACTTATTCCCACTATGTATAGCCACATTACCTATCTACCTAAATATTGTAAGATATAGGTATTATGAAACATCGAAGTTCTTCCTACGTCCTGAAATAAATGCAAAATATTCAATCTATTTAATCTGGTGGAACTAGCAGTTAGCACATCTTGATACATATCGGTATTAGCTTAGTTAATATCTAATCCGATTATAAATATTAGATGTCATATACCAAAGAAAAACGACCAAGATCACCTATGCCCGAGGTGGGGATCGAACCCACGTACTCAGCTTTCGCGGCTGATGCCTGTACCCCTCGGCCACTCGGTCTTAGCAACCACCGGTCAAATTTCTCGGGTATATGCAATCCCTTATAAGGCTAGGCGCCTTTGACCATTCTCTAAGGGCAAGCACTAACTACATGCCTGCACCTCCTATTTAGAATACTTTACAGTTTTCTAGAATAGCTAGAGAGAGATGGTGCTGCCATCTATTGAACATATTGTGAAAACACAAATCAAATTATTTATTAACTAAATATTTTGATTTGTACTTTTAATTTTTCTCCAGTAGTCACACTACTTAATACTATATAAATTATAAATATTAGATGTCATATACCAAAGAAAAACGACCAAGATCAACTATGCCCGAGGTGGGGATCGAACCCACGTACTCAGCTTTCGCGGCTGATGCCTGTACCCCTCGGCCACTCGGTCTTAGCAACCACCGGTCAAATTTCTCGGGTATATGCAATCCCTTACAAGGCTAGGCGCCTTTGACCATTCTCTAAGGGCAAGCACTAACTACATGCCTGCACCTCCTATTTAGAATACTTTACAGTTTTCTAGAATAGCTAGAGAGAGATGGTGCTGCCATCTATTGAACATATTGTGAAAACACAAATCAAATTATTTATTAACTAAATATTTTGATTTGTACTTTTAATTTTTCTCCAGTAGTCACACTACTTAATACTATATAAATTATAAATATTAGATGTCATATACCAAAGAAAAACGACCAAGATCAACTATGCCCGAGGTGGGGATCGAACCCACGTACTCAGCTTTCGCGGCTGATGCCTGTACCCCTCGGCCACTCGGTCTTAGCAACCACCGGTCAAATTTCTCGGGTATATGCAATCCCTTACAAGGCTAGGCGCCTTTGACCATTCTCTAAGGGCAAGCACTAACTACATGCCTGCACCTCCTATTTAGAATACTTTACAGTTTTCTAGAATAGCTAGAGAGAGATGGTGCTGCCATCTATTGAACATATTGTGAAAACACAAATCAAATTATTTATTAACTAAATATTTTGATTTGTACTTTTAATTTTTCTCCAGTATTCACACTACTTAATACTATATAAATTATAAATATTAGATGTCATATACCAAAGAAAAACGACCAAGATCACCTATGCCCGAGGTGGGGATCGAACCCACGTACTCAGCTTTCGCGGCTGATGCCTATACCCCTCGGCCACTCGGTCTTAGCAACCACCGGTCAAATTTCTCGGGTATATGCAATCCCTTACAAGGCTAGGCGCCTTTGACCATTCTCTAAGGGCAAGCACTAACTACATGCCTGCATCTCCTATTTAGAATACTTTACAGTTTTCTAGAATAGCTAGAGAGAGATGGTGCTGCCATCTATTGAACATATTGTGAAAACACAAATCAAATTATTTATTAACTAAATATTTTGATTTGTACTTTTAATTTTTCTCCAGTAGTCACACTACTTAATACTATATAAATTATAAATATTAGATGTCATATACCAAAGAAAAACGACCAAGATCACCTATGCCCGAGGTGGGGATCGAACCCACGTACTCAGCTTTCGCGGCTGATGCCTGTACCCCTCGGCCACTCGGTCTTAGCAACCACCGGTCAAATTTCTCGGGTATATGCAATGCCTTACAAGGCTAGGCGCCTTTGACCATTCTCTAAGGGCAAGCACTAACTACATGCCTGCACCTCCTATTTAGAATTAAAAGTACAAATCAAAATATTTAGTTAATAAATAATTTGATTTGTGTTTTCACAATATGTTCAATAGATGGCAGCACCATCTCTCTCTAGCTATTCTAGAAAACTGTAAAGTATTCTAAATAGGAGGTGCAGGCATGTAGTTAGTGCTTGCCCTTAGAGAATGGTCAAAGGCGCCTAGCCTTGTAAGGGATTGCATATACCCGAGAAATTTGACCGGTGGTTGCTAAGACCGAGTGGCCGAGGGGTACAGGCATCAGCCGCGAAAGCTGAGTACGTGGGTTCGATCCCCACCTCGGGCATAGGTGATCTTGGTCGTTTTTCTTTGGTATATGACATCTAATATTTATAATTTATATAGTATTAAGTAGTGTGACTACTGGAGAAAAATTAAAAGTACAAATCAAAATATTTAGTTAATAAATAATTTGATTTGTGTTTTCACAATATGTTCAATAGATGGCAGCACCATCTCTCTCTAGCTATTCTAGAAAACTGTAAAGTATTCTAAATAGGAGGTGCAGGCATGTAGTTAGTGCTTGCCCTTAGAGAATGGTCAAAGGCGCCTAGCCTTGTAAGGGATTGCATATACCCGAGAAATTTGACCGGTGGTTGCTAAGACCGAGTGGCCGAGGGGTACAGGCATCAGCCGCGAAAGCTGAGTACGTGGGTTCGATCCCCACCTCGGGCATAGGTGATCTTGGTCGTTTTTCTTTGGTATATGACATCTAATATTTATAATTTATATAGTATTAAGTAGTGTGACTACTGGAGAAAAATTAAAAGTACAAATCAAAATATTTAGTTAATAAATAATTTGATTTGTGTTTTCACAATATGTTCAATAAATGGCAGCACCATCTCTCTCTAGCTATTCTAGAAAACTGTAAAGTATTCTAAATAGGAGGTGCAGGCATGTAGTTAGTGCTTGCCCTTAGATAATGGTCAAAGGCGCCTAGCCTTGTAAGGGATTGCATATACCCCAGAAATTTGACCGGTGGTTGCTAAGACCGAGTGGCCGAGGGGTACAGGCATCAGCCGCGAAAGCTGAGTACGTGGGTTCGATCCCCACCTCGGGCATAGGTGATCTTGGTCGTTTTTCTTTGGTATATGACATCTAATATTTATAATTTATATAGTATTAAGTAGTGTGACTACTGGAGAAAAATTAAAAGTACAAATCAAAATATTTAGTTAATAAATAATTTGATTTGTGTTTTCACAATATGTTCAATCTAATCCGATTTTTGTTTCTGACAGGTAGCCCTAAAAAGGCAGCAAGCCGCGGAAGACAAGATAGCACTGCACTTAGCGTCAGTTGAGAGTGGGACAGCGCTAGAAGCCCTCCCTCCGGGTCGTATTTACGGGATGAGAGTCACAGGGCCATGTCCCAGCCCTGACGAGCCTGATTCAGCGGCTGATGATCACACGGTAAGTCATCTCTGTCAAAGGTACTTTACCAGGTGCATTCCACGAGAATGTTGGGTACGTGACGCCGTTATTCGCGTACATTTAAGAAAGTTACGAATACAATTGTTGGTTGTATCTTAATTTTATAACTGGGTGTTCATATTTATAGAGAATTCTCGCGCTTTCCATATATTTTCAATGTAGCCGTCACGTTTTCGACAAAGTAGACTTTTTCGTAGAATGCACTACCAGCAGGTGTAATGTGTAATGTAAAGTTGGACGGTAATAGAGGGCAACCTAGATGACACAATTCAGCGGCCGATGGCTAGACGTTAAGGCAACTGGCAAGTAAGGTGCACTTGCAGAGAGAGGGGGGCGGCATCAGAGGCCTTTCCGCCGGGTCGTACATATACTTACATACGAGATGAAAGTGGAAGCGTACGAGATCAAGTAGGTAAGGTCTGATTTTCTCTGCACAGCGTGCGTGGTCAGCTGCCGATTTTGCCACAAATGATCAGCATTGCTGTGCGGTGGTATAAGGAATTGTGTTAGTCTGTCCATGTCAGCGACGCAAGCGTAGAATGAATTTCAGCCTAGGTTATACGCGGCATATACGTAGCTATACAGGGTGTTTGGTTAGCGGTGTCGGAGCTTTTAAGGGCTTAAACTACAATCAATTTTATCGATAAATTACCATACAATTTTTTTTTTGTGCCAACGATAATTAAATGGCGGCCATTTCAAAATTTCTAACAGACGAATACGGGCGCACGTGATATTTCTGGAATTATACGTTTCTTATCGGTCCTATCCCTGCAAAAAAATCTCGTTAGATAGCCCATTAGATAAGCAAACTAATTGAGCTAATCATTTGACTCAACTATTTGAACAACAAGGCTAAAAAAAAAAATTTTAATTAAAAATAGTAAAAAATTCACCTTAATTTTTCAATTAATTTAATTTTGCATGAAAACTAGGTCGTTAAGATAGGTTTTTGGTTTTGTTATTTATTAGTACTGTATGTAAGCTAAAAAATAACACCATAATTACAGTTATACCTTAAGTACTTTAGGAATTACAAGTGCTCAAACATACACCAAAACAACTGCATTTAGCGGTCCCGATGCAAAATCCATAAACAAATGAATGTCAGCATTGTACTGACTAGTGAAGTGGCCGCCTTCCATCCATCCAGTGCATGTTTGAGCACTTCTAATTCCTAAAGTACTTAAGTTATAACTGTAATTATGGTGTTGTGTTTTAGCTAACATCCTGTACTAACAAATAACAACACCAAAAATCTATCTCAACGACCTAGTTTTCATGCAAAATTAAATTAATTGAAAAATTAAGGTGAATTTTTTACTATTTTTAATTTTAAAATTTTTTTTTAGCCTTGGTGTTCAAATAATTGAGTCAAATGATTAGCTTAATTAGTTTGCTTATCTAATGAGCTCTTTAACGAGATTTTTTTTGCAAGGATAGGACCGATAACAAACGTATAAATCCAGAAATATCACGTGCGCCCGTATTCGTCTGTTTGAAATTTTAAAATGGCCGCCATTTAATTATCGTTGGCCCAAAAAAAAAATTGTATGGTAATTTATCGATGAAATTGATTGCTCCGACACCGCTAACCAAACACCCTGTATAGTAGGTTAAGTGGAAAATGAGACGACTTTAGAGCTCCTTCCTCCGGGTCTTATTTGGCGAGCGGTTATCACAAAGCGACCTTTATTACCTACTGTCGATGTCGTCTATAGACTAAGGGGAGAGTGAGTACTGCCAATATTTCCTCTACTTGAAATTGCAGGATTTAACTTCGTTATAACTTACCATGCTCGTAAAATTGTCCATATGTTTGATTTCCGTTATTTGTCATTAGCCCATCCACATCGACAGCGAGACGAGCGACTCAATGCCGGATTGTTGCGCAGCATCCCCTGACTCCGCCGGTAACACTTCCACGTCACCAAGACCACGGTTAGTACAATTCCGCAAAAAAAAAATTGGTACACGTAAGTATACAGGTCTCATTTGAATATTAAAGTAAGTTTAATTTTTTACAGTCCTGTGGTGCTTTTACTTTGTACCTAGCCAGTGGCGGAGTTTGGTCTTTTGGGAAGCCGGTGCTGATTTGGCCTAATACTTGTTCGATTTGTTAAGGAAAAGATATTAAATTAGCTAACGGAAGGCAAGCCGGAAGGAATCGAGTTCTATAAACGCCCCGCCACAGCTACCTTCTCTTATACGCCAAATGAAGTGCTCATGTCATCTTGATTCTTGTAGCTTTCTAGATTTGGAATCATAAACAGGTTACAATTTTTTATACAGCGTTAGTGGAAGCGAAGAAACCGAAGCAGAGACGTCCGTCAGCACAGCAGGTCTCGAGATGTTGAGCAAGCTGTTCCCGGGGAAGAAGCGCTCTGTATTGGAGTTGGTGCTGCGGCGTTGCAACCATGATTTGTTGCGCGCCGTTGAGCACTGCAACGTGCAGCATGTGAGTACAGTGCATTGTACTTATCCGCATTAATTCTAACTGCCATCACCATCATTTTATATTACCAAGGTATTTCTTAGTTTTTTGTAAATTTATATCATCACTGAACATAGGCCAAAAGCTAAGATTGCCACAATAACTGGTCCTGCGCTACCCGTATCCAGCGGATTCCTGCGACCTTCACTAGGTCATCAGTCCACCTTGCGGGGGGCCTACCCACTCGTGAATTTTTCCGTTGGAGCGGAAATAATCACTTTGAAAAATACATGTTTTTGATCTGATCACATGTGCCGTATGGTGACGGCAGTAAGAATACATTTGGGCCACCGTGTCAACGCGCAATGTGCCCCGCTCACTGCGATTTCAGTTTAGCGATTCGGAGAGCTATATTATATCGGTTACTCTGGTTCTGCTGCGGATGCCCTAATTTCTAATACGATATCGCAAAGACAGTCCTAGCACAGCCCTCTCTATTGCCCTTGGACATCTATTGGCTAATACGATGACATCATCACTGAATTCCAGGCCCAAACCGACAAAGCGCTGCTAGCCGGCGCGAGCACCAGCTACGACGCCGTATCCAGCTCCGAAGAGCGCTGGTCGGCCTTCCGACCAGTCGGGCCGCGGCCATTACTGCAGCAGCTGCCAGCGCTGGTGATGGGCCGCGTGTGCGGCTCCGAGTGGCTGGTGCCGCTGCCCGCGCTGCCGGCGCTGTCCGGGCCGCTGCTGCTGCCGCTGCAGCATCAGCCGCCGGTTTGCAACCCCTGCGCGCCCGACTGTAGGCAATGTAATCGCCATTAGATTTTGTGTGGATAAATTGTTCAGTTCATATCAACCAAAATGATAAGATGCCAGTATTCAGCTCCGAAGAGCGCTGACCTACTACCGTGAACTTCAAAATTCGTGATTCCGAGCATCTATCTCTATAACGACACCTTCGTTGGAGTGACAAAAGACAATCAGTGTCAGCCTTCCCAGTATTCAGCTCCGAAGAGCGCCGACCTACTACCGTGAACTTCAAAATTCGTGATTCCGAGCATCTATCTCTATAATGACACCTTCGTTGGAGTGACAAAAGACAATCAGTGTCAGCCTTCCCAGTGGGGCCGCGGCCATTACTGCAGCAGCTGCCAGCGCTGGTGATGGGCCGCGTGTGCGGCTCCGAGTGGCTGGTGCCGCTGCCCGCGCTGCCGGCGCTGTCCGGGCCGCTGCTGCTGCCGCTGCAGCATCAGCCGCCGGTTTGCAACCCCTGCGCGCCCGACTGTAGGCAATGTAATCGCCGTTAGATTTTGTGTGGATAAATTGTTCCGTTCATCAACTAAAATGATAAGATGCCAGTATTCAGCTCCGAAGAGCGCTGACCTACTACCGTGAACTTCAAAATTCATGATTCCGAGCATATCTCTGCCGCTGCAGCATCAGCCGCCGGTTTGCAACCCCTGCGCGCCCGACTGTAGGCAATGTAATCGCCATTAGATTTTATGGCTTGTCTAAATTTGCGCCATCATTGCAATCTGGATAATCTTAATCACTGAAGACGTAAGTAACGTCATATCAATTAAAATGATACGATGCCGGTATTCGGCCCCGAAGAGCGCTAACCTACTACCGTGAACTTCAAAATTCGTGATTCCGATCTCTGCCACTGCAGTATCAGCCGCCGGTTTGCAACCCCTGCGCGCCCGACTGTAGGCAATGTAATCGCCATTAGATTTTGTGTGGATAGATTGTTTAGTTCATATCAACTAAAATTATAAGATGCCAGTATTCAGCTCCGAAGAGCGCCGACCTACTACCGTGAACTTCAAAATTCGTGATTCCGAGCATCTATCTCTATCACTAATGACACCTTCGTTGGAGTGCCATTACATTTTATGGCTTGTCTAATAATTTGCGCCATCATTGCAATCTGTATAATCTTAATCACTGAAGACGTAAGTAACGTTATATCAATTAAAATGATACGATGCCGGTATTCGGCTCCGAACAGCACTAAACTACCGTGAACTTCAAAATTCATCATTCCGAGCATCTATCTCTGCCGCTGCAGCATCAGCCGCCGGTTTGCAACCCCTGCGCGCCCGACTGTAGGCAATGTAATCGCCATTAGATTTTATGGCTTATCTAATAATTTGCGCCATCATTGCAATCTGTATAATCTTAATCACTGAAGACTTAAGTAACGTTATATCAATTAAAATGATAAGATGCCAGTATTCAGCTCCGAAGAGCGCCGACCTACTACCGTGAACTTCAAAATTCATGATTCCGAGCATCTATCTCTATCACTAATGACACCTTCGTTGGAGTGACAAAAGACAATCAGTGTCAGCCTTCCCAGTCGGGCCGCGGCCATTACTGCAGCAGCTGCCAGCGCTGGTGATGGGCCGCGTGTGCGGCTCCGAGTGGCTGGTGCCGCTGCCCGCGCTGCCGGCGCTGTCCGGGCCGCTGCTGCTGCCGCTGCAGCATCAGCCGCCGGTTTGCAACCCCTGCGCGCCTGACTGTAGGCAATGTAATCGCCATTAGATTTTGTGTGGATAAATTGTTCAGTTCATCAACTAAAATGATAAAATGCCAGTATTTAGCTCCGAAGAGCGCTGACCTGCTACCGTGAACTTCAAAATTCGTGATTCAAATCAAATCAAATCAAATAGTTTATTTGTACAACATAGGTAGGTTACAGGTGTTACAAATGTAATATAATATTGAACGCTATGTCGTGCCTGTTGGCATACAAATTTAGTTGATTCCGAGCATCTATCACTATAATGACACCTTCGTTGGAGTGACAAAAGACAATCAGTGTCAGCCTTCCCGTCGGGCTGCGACCATTACTGCAGCAGCTACCAGCGCTGGTGATGCCTGTATTCAGCTCCGAAGAGCGCCGACCTACTACCGTGAACTTCAAAATTCGTGATTCCGAGCATCTATCTCTATAATGACACCTTCGTTGGAGTGACAAAAGACAATCAGTGTCAGCCTTCCCAGTCGGGCCGCGGCCATTACTGCAGCAGCTGCCAGCGCTGGTGATGGGCCGCGTGTGCGGCTCCGAGTGGCTGGTGCCGCTGCCCGCGCTGCCGGCGCTGTCCGGGCCGCTGCTGCTGCCGCTGCAGCATCAGCCGCCGGTTTGCAACCCCTGCACGCCCGACTGTAGGCAATGTAATCGCCATTAGATTTTGTGGATAAAATGTACAGTTAAATATTAACGGCCTTATTCATAAAAATTCCTTGTTGAAGGTTTGAGGGGCCCAATAGTTATCGAGCCGATAAGTCTTGTTGAACGGTTTATAAGAAGTGTTATTCATAAACGCTCAATATCTCTCCGATAACTGTTGAGCCGCTGTTGAACGGATTAGACGCGTCATGTTGGCGCCTTGACAAAATCATAGACAAAAATGTGGTCTCACCGCAAATTAAAAAAAAGTTTGACAGCTGTCTGGCGGGAATTCGCAAATATTTCCTAATTCCTTGTTACTTACTTTTATCTCAAATAATTATATTATTTGCCTGACCTCTCAAAATGAATCAAAATAACAAAAAACGAAGCCAACGGGCTACAATATCTTGGATGCGGAGGTGTGCATCGCATGTAACCTGATAATAAATCAAAATTTAATGTAAAATGAGAAATGAGTTAGTACTTATTAGTAGTATGATCAGAACGTACGTACGTACGTACCTAATTAGCTACTTATTAAAAATGTGTAAATTATAATACCTAATTAGCACTCTGTTAGTAATGAATGGTAGGTAGGTAGCTGTAGTAAGTATAGGTAAGTACCTACTATGATATTCGCCTGTACATTAACAGAGTAGAATCCTTTTCTGTTAATATAATACTGCGCTGCATCACCTCCGCATTTGACTATTTTAATATGGGTGCAATCAATGCACCCAATGATAGTCGGCATAGCCCGCAGCGCGTAGAACTGCCGACACGTCTCCTCGCGCTCAGCTGCGGTGCGGGGCATTTTAATAAAATGGGCAGATTGCCTGGCCAAGGCCCTCGCCACTGCCGCACACACCCTGCTCACAGTCGGCTGCGAGAGCCCGTGCAGTTCTGCGGCATCATCTTGAACCTAAAATTATTAGGTACTTACTACGTATTCTTTTACCTAGGTAACTAATCAAAACAGCTTTATGATTAGATACTTGCGATGACGGTCAGATAACGAAACATAATTGTATGGCTAGTTAGTACCTAGATATGGGCAGTTAGTAGTACGGGTAAGTAATAAATAATATTTACTTCGTTGCGACCCCAACACCTAATTGCAGTTAGAACCTGAAGTTCTGGTGTGAGGCCAGCTCCTCTGCGATCTTTCTTCAGGTCTTCTTTCACCAACTCTACTATATACAAAACAGTCGCCTTATTAAAGCGGTATCGCCGCCTAAATTCAACATCGGGCAGATCCTCAATGGGGTCTGCCCTTATGTTATATATTTTTGAACGCCGCGGCGGATTACACAAATTATTTATGGCATCAATGATGGAGTCTCACTGCGTATTGACGTTGAAGTTGAAATGGTTGAAAAACTATCAACAAAATTTTAAATTACAAAAGTTGGAGATTAGTTTTCCCACCATTTCTGATTCGTGTAATGTTGCATGTAGAGAAAATCGAAACTGCGTAACTACTTACAATAAATCATCGGATATTTATTTTAAATACCTATCTAAATATAATTAAGTATCTCTGGATACATATTTAATAATAATCCGATGAATAGACGATATAAAAAACTATACACCAAATCAGACTTTCATATTACCTTTATCTTTTCTCTTCTGCCTACTTTAAACGCATGGTTATGCACCTGTCAAAAATCAGCTGATCAAAATTTTGGCAGCCATCTTGTTAAATAAGAAGTTATGAGACCGTTATAGAAGGGTCCTCGGCTCTATAACTTTCGGGGGATTTATAGTAGGTTTGAGCGGCTGAATAGCGCTATTGAACGTTTATGAATAACGTTTTTAGCCATCCGGTCAACAACGACCCATCAGCGGGCGCGTAACTTTTTATGAATAAGGCCGTAAATATTAATGTAACTTACATTTTTTAAAGTCGATACTCATTTTTATCTACCGCAATGGGAATTTTAAATTGGCTTGTGTTGTAATATGCACCATCATTGAAATTACCTTTATTTAATCTTACTCTTAGGCTAGGTGATTTATAATATGGTTATAAAAATAAAATACAATAAAACATACAAAAACAATACAAAACAAGTAAACACATTATGAAAAACCTAACCTAGAGGATAAATTGTTCAGTTCAGATCAACTAAAATGGTAAGGTGCCAGTATTCAGCTCCGAAGAGCGCCGACCTACTACCGCGAACTTCAAAATTCGTGATTCCGAGCATCTCTATCACTAATGACACCTTCCTTGGAGTGACAAAAGACAATCAATGTCAGCCTTCCCAGTCGGGCCGCGGCCATTACTGCAGCAGCTGCCAGCGCTGGTGATGGGCCGCGTGTGCGGCTCCGAGTGGCTGGTGCCGCTGCCCGCGCTGCCGGCGCTGTCCGGGCCGCTGCTGCTGCCGCTGCAGCATCAGCCGCCGGTTTGCAACCCCTGCGCGCCCGACTGTAGGCAATGTAATCGCCATTAGATTTTGTGTGGATAAATTGTTCAGTTCATATCAACTAAAATGATAAGATGCCAGTATTCAGCTCCGAAGAGCGCTGACCTACTACCGTGAACTTCAAAATTCGTGATTCCGAACATATCTCTATCACTAATGACGCCTTCGTTGGAGTGATAAAAGACAATCAGTGTCAGCCTTTCTGTCGGGCCGCGGCCATTACTGCAGCAGCTGCCAGCGCTGGTGATGCCTGTATTCAGCTCCGAAGAGCGCTGACCTACTACCGTGAACTTCAAAATTCGTGATTCCGAGCATCTATCTCTATAATGACACCTTCGTTGGAGTGACAAAAGACAATCAGTGTCAGCCTTCCCAGTCGGGCCGCGGCCATTACTGCAGCAGCTGCCAGCGCTGGTGATGGGCCGCGTGTGCGGCTCCGAGTGGCTGGTGCCGCTGCCCGCGCTGCCGGCGCTGTCCGGGCCGCTGCTGCTGCCGCTGCAGCATCAGCCGCCGGTTTGCAACCCCTGCGCGCCCGACTGTAGGCAATGTAATCGCCATTAGATTTTATGTGGATACATTGTTCAGTTCATCAACTAAAATGATAAGATGCCAGTATTCAGCTCCGAAGAGCGCCGACCTACTACCGTGAACTTCAAAATTCGTGATTCCGAGCATCTCTATCACTATGACGCCTTCGTTGGAGTGACAAAAGACAATCAGTATCAGCCTTCCCCGTCGGGCCGCGGCCATTACTGCAGCAGCTGCCAGCGCTGGTGATGGGCCGCGTGTGCGGCTCCGAGTGGCTGGTGCCGCTGCCCGCGCTGCCGGCGCTGTCCGGGCCGCTGCTGCTGCCGCTGCAGCATCAGCCGCCGGTTTGTAACCCCTGCACGCCCGACTGTAGGCAATGTAATCGCCATTAGATTTTATGGCTTGTCTAATAATTTGCGCCATCATTGCAATCTGTATAATCTTAATCACTGAAGACGTAAGTAACGTTATATCAATTAAAATGATACGATGCCAGTATTTAGTTCTGAAGAGCGCTGACCTACCACCGTGAACTTCAAAATTCATGATTCCGAGCATATCTCTGCCGCTGCAGCATCAGCCGCCGGTTTGCAACCCCTGCGCGCCCGACTGTAGGCAATGTAATCGCCATTAGATTTTGTGTGGATAAATTGTACGGTTCATAGGTTTGTCGAATAATTTGCACCATCATTACAATCTGTATAATCACTGAAACGTTATATCAACTAAAATGATACAATGCCGGTATTCGGCTCCGAACAGCACTAAACTCTACCGTGAACTTCAAAATTCATGATTCCGAGCATCTATCTCTGCCGCTGCAGCATCAGCCGCCGGTTTGCAACTCCTGCACCCCCGACTGTAGGCAATGTAATCGCCATTAGATTTTATGGCTTGTCTAATAATTTGCGCCATCATTGCAATCTGTATAATCTTAATCATTGAAGACGTAACTAACGTTATATCAATTAAAATGATATTGTATTATTGTATATTTAAATTATTTGGGTTATTTTTGTAATGGACGTGATTATTTTTGGAATAAATGATTTATTAGAATTAAAATGATACGATGCCGGTATTCGGCCCCGAAGAGCGCTGAACTACTACCGTGAACTTCAAAATTCGTGATTCCAAGCATCTATCTCTATCACTAATGATGCCTTCGTTGGAGTGACAAAAGACAATCAGTGTCAGCCTTCCCAGTCGGGCCGCGGCCATTACTGCAGCAGCTGCCAGCGCTGGTGATGGGCCGCGTGTGCGGCTCCGAGTGGCTGGTGCCGCTGCCCGCGCTGCCGGCGCTGTCCGGGCCGCTGCTGCTGCCGCTGCAGCATCAGCCGCCGGTTTGCAACCCCTGCGCGCCCGACTGTAGGCAATGTAATCGCCACTAGATTTTATGGCTTGTCTAATAATTTGCGCCATAATTGCAATCTGTATAATCTTAATCACTGAAGACGTAAGTAACGTTATATCAATTAAAATGATACGATGCCGGTATTCGGCTCCGAAGAGTGCTAACCTACTACCGTGAACTTCAAAATTCGTGATTCCGAGCATCTCTATCACTAAGGACACCTTCGTTGGAGTGACAAAAGACAATCAATGTCAGCCTTCCAGTCGGGCCGCGGCCATTACTGCAGCAGCTGCCAGCGCTGGTGATGGGCCGCGTGTGCGGCTCCGAGTGGCTGGTGCCGCTGCCCGCGCTGCCGGCGCTGTCCGGGCCGCTGCTGCTGCCGCTGCAGCATCAGCCGCCGGTTTGCAACCCCTGCGCGCCAGACTGTAGGCAATGTAATCGCCATTAGATTTTATGGCTTGTCTAATAATTTGCGCCATCATTGCAATCTGTATAATCTTAATCATTGAAGACGTAAGTAACGTCATATCAATTAAAATGATACGATGCCGGTATTCGGCCCCGAAGAGCGCTGACCTACTACCGTGAACTTCAAAATTCGTGATTCCGAGCATCTCTATCACTATGACACCTTCGTTGGAGTGACAAAAGACAATCAGTGTCAGCCTTCCAGTCGGGCCGCGGCCATTACTGCAGCAGCTGCCAGCGCTGGTGATGGGCCGCGTGTGCGGCTCCGAGTGGCTGGTGCCGCTGCCCGCGCTGCCGGCGCTGTCCGGGCCGCTGCTGCTGCCGCTGCAGCATCAGCCGCCGGTTTGCAACCCCTGCACGCCCGACTGTAGGCAATGTAATCGCCATTAGATTTTGTGTGAATAAATTGTTCAGTTCATATCAACTAAAATGATAAGATGCAAGTATTCAGCTCCGAAGAGCGCCGACCTACTACCGTGAACTTCAAAATTCGTGATTCCGATCTCTGCCGCTGCAGCATCAGCTGCCGGTTTGCAACCCCTGCGCGCCCGACTGTAGGCAATGTAATCGCCATTAGATTTTGTGTGGATAAATTGTTCAGTTCATCAACTAAAATGATAAGATGCCAGTATTCAGCTCCGAAGAGCGCTACCGTGAACTTCAAAATTCGTGATTCCGAGCATCTATCTCTATAATGACACCTTCGTTGGAGTGACAAAAGACAATCAGTGTCAGCCTTCCCAGTATTCAGCTCCGAAGAGCGCCGACCTACTACCGTGAACTTCAAAATTCGTGATTCCGAGCATCTCTATCACTAATGACGCCTTCGTTGGAGTGACAAAAGACAATCAGTGTCAGCCTTCCCGTCGGGCCGCGGCCATTACTGCAGCAGCTGCCAGCGCTGGTGATGGGCCGCGTGTGCGGCTCCGAGTGGCTGGTGCCGCTGCCCGCGCTGCCGGCGCTGTCCGGGCCGCTGCTGCTGCCGCTGCAGCATCAGCCGCCGGTTTGCAACCCCTGCGCGCCCGACTGTAGGCAATGTAATCGCCATTAGATTTTGTGTGGATACATTGTTCAGTTCATCAACTAAAATGATAAGAAGCCAGTATTCAGCTCCGAAGAGCGCCGACCTACTACCGTGAACTTCAAAATTCGTGATTCAAATCAAATCAAATCAAATAGTTTATTTGTACAACATAGGTAGGTTACAGGTGTTACAAATGTAATATAATATTGAACGCTATGTCGTGCCTGTTGGCATACAAATTTAGTTGATTCCGAGCATCTATCACTATAATGACACCTTCGTTGGAGTGACAAAAGACAATCAGTGTCAGCCTTCCCGTCGGGCTGCGACCATTACTGCAGCAGCTACCAGCGCTGGTGATGCCTGTATTCAGCTCCGAAGAGCGCCGACCCTCTACCGAAAACTTCAAAATTCGTGATTCCGAGCATCTATCTCTATAATGACACCTTCGTTGGAGTGACAAAAGACAATCAGTGTCAGCTTTCCCAGTCGGGCCGCGGCCATTACTGCAGCAGCTGCCAGCGCTGGTGATGGGCCGCGTGTGCGGCTCCGAGTGGCTGGTGCCGCTGCCCGCGCTGCCGGCGCTGTCCGGGCCGCTGCTGCTGCCGCTGCAGCATCAGCCGCCGGTTTGCAACCCCTGCACGCCTGACTGTAGGCAATGTAATCGCCATTAGATTTTGTGTGGATAAATTGTTCAGTTCATCAACTAAAATGATAAGATGCCAGTATTCGGCTCCGAAGAGCGCTGACCTCTATCGTGAACTTCAAAATTCGTGATTCCGAGCATCTATCTCTATAATGACACCTTCGTTGGAGTGACAAAAGACAATCAGTGTCAGCCTTCCCAGTCGGGCCGCGGCCATTACTGCAGCAGCTGCCAGCGCTGGTGATGGGCCGCGTGTGCGGCTCCGAGTGGCTGGTGCCGCTGCCCGCGCTGCCGGCGCTGTCCGGGCCGCTGCTGCTGCCGCTGCAGCATCAGCCGCCGGTTTGCAACCCCTGCACGCCCGACTGTAGGCAATGTAATCGCCATTAGATTTTGTGTGGATAAATTGTTCAGTTCAGTATTTCAGTATTTAGCTCCGAAGAGCGCTGACCTACTACCGTGAACTTCAAAATTCGTGATTCCGAGCATCTATCTCTATAACGACACCTTCGTTGGAGTGACAAAAGACAATCAGTGTCAGCCTTCCCGTCGGGCCGCGGCCATTACTGCAGCAGCTGCCAGCGCTGGTGATGGGCCGCGTGTGCGGCTCCGAGTGGCTGGTGCCGCTGCCCGCGCTGCCGGCGCTGTCCGGGCCGCTGCTGCTGCCGCTGCAGCATCAGCCGCCGGTTTGCAACCCCTGCACGCCCGACTGTAGGCAATGTAATCGCCATTAGATTTTGTGTGGATAAATTGTTCAGTTCAGTATTTCAGTATTTAGCTCCGAAGAGCGCTGACCTACTACCGTGAACTTCAAAATTCGTGATTCCGAGCATCTATCTCTATAACGACACCTTCGTTGGAGTGACAAAAGACAATCAGTGTCAGCCTTCCCAGTATTCAGCTCCGAAGAGCGCCGACTTATTACCGTGAACTTCAAAATTCGTGATTCCGAGCATCTCTATCACTAATGACGCCTTCGTTGGAGTGACAAAAGACAATCAGTGTCAGCCTTTCCAGTCGGGCCGCGGCCATTACTGCAGCAAAATTCGTGATTCCGAGCATCTGTCTCTATCACTAATGACGCCTTCGTTGGAGTGACAAAAGACAATCAGTGTCAGCCTTCCCAGTCGGGCCGCGGCCATTACTGCAGCAGCTGCCAGCGCTGGTGATGGGCCGCGTGTGCGGCTCCGAGTGGCTGGTGCCGCTGCCCGCGCTGCCGGCGCTGTCCGGGCCGCTGCTGCTGCCGCTGCAGCATCAGCCGCCGGTTTGCAACCCCTGCACGCCCGACTGTAGGCAATGTAATCGCCATTAGATTTTGTGTGGATAAATTGTACAGTTCATAGGTTTGTTGAATAATTTGAGCCATCATTACAATCTGTATAATCACTGAAACGTCATATCAACTAAAATGATACAATACCAGTATTTAGCTCTGAAGAGCGCTGACCTACTACAGTGAACTTCAAAATTCGTGATTCCGAGCATCTCTATCACTAATGACGCCTTCGTTGGAGTGACAAAAGACAATCAGTGTCAGCCTTCCCAGTCGGGCCGCGGCCATTACTGCAGCAGCTGCCAGCGCTGGTGATGCCTGTATTCAGCTCCGAAGAGCGCCGACCTACGACCGTGAACTTCAAAATTCGTGATTCCGAGCATCTATCTCTATAATGACGTCTTCGTTGGAGTGACAAAAGACAATCAGTGTCAGCCTTCCCAGTCGGGCCGCGGCCATTACTGCAGCAGCTGCCAGCGCTGGTGATGGGCCGCGTGTGCGGCTCCGAGTGGCTGGTGCCGCTGCCCGCGCTGCCGGCGCTGTCCGGGCCGCTGCTGCTGCCGCTGCAGCATCAGCCGCCGGTTTGCAACCCCTGCACGCCCGACTGTAGGCAATGTAATCGCCATTAGATTTTATGGCTTGTCTAATAATTTGCGCCATAATTGCAATCTGTATAATCTTAATCACTGAAGACGTAAGTAACGTTATATCAATTAAAATGATACGATGCCGGTATTCGGCTCCGAAGAGCGCTAACCTACTACCGTGAACTTCAAAATTCGTGATTCCGAGCATCTATCTCTATAATGACCTTCGTTGGAGTGACAAAAGACAATCAGTGTCAGCCTTCCCAGTCGGGCCGCGGCCATTACTGCAGCAGCTGCCAGCGCTGGTGATGGGCCGCGTGTGCGGCTCCGAGTGGCTGGTGCCGCTGCCCGCGCTGCCGGCGCTGTCCGGGCCGCTGCTGCTGCCGCTGCAGCATCAGCCGCCGGTTTGCAACCCCTGCGCGCCCGACTGTAGACAATGTAACCGCCATTAGATTTTGTGTGGATAAATTGTTCAGTTCATCAACTAAAATGATAAGATGCCAGTATTCAGCTCCGAAGAGCGCTGACCTACTACCGTGAACTTCAAAATTCGTGATTCCGAGCATCTCTATCACTATGACACCTTCGTTGGAGTGACAAAAGACAATCAGTGTCAGCCTTCCCAGTCGGGCCGCGGCCATTACTGCAGCAGCTACCAGCGCTGGTGATGCCTGTATTCAGCTCCGAAGAGCGCCGACCTACTACCGTGAACTAAAATTCGTGATTCCGAGCATCTCTATCACTAATGACGCCTTCGTTGGAGTGACAAAAGACAATCAGTGTCAGCCTTCCCAGTCGGGCCGCGGCCATTACTGCAGCAGCTGCCAGCGCTGGTGATGGGCCGCGTGTGCGGCTCCGAGTGGCTGGTGCCGCTGCCCGCGCTGCCGGCGCTGTCCGGGCCGCTGCTGCTGCCGCTGCAGCATCAGCCGCCGGTTTGCAACCCCTGCGCGCCCGACTGTAGGCAATGTAATCGCCATTAGATTTTATGGCTTGTCTAATTTTTTTAAATTTTTTTTATCTGAAAACACTTAAAAGCTAATAACAATAAGGCTCACCTGGCGAACGAAAACCGCGTACGGTTTATCTGCCGCAAAAGTTTTCGCTCGTTCACATTTTATTTGTGTATGTAGCTACCAGCGGGCTGCCAGCTCTCCATGGTCTCTAATACCTTGCAATAAGGTCCATGAAAGCCGGTGATCGGCCGTGCTAGTAGTTGCATGACTCACCGGTTTCTTTTGTATTATAATTTGCGCCATCATTGCAATCTGTATAATCTTAATCACTGAAGACGTAACTAACGTTACATCAATTAAAATGATACGATGCCGGTATTCGGCCCCGAAGAGCGCTAACCTACTACCGTGAACTTCAAAATTCGTGATTCCGAGCATCTATCTCTATAACGACACCTTCCTTGGAGTGTCAAAAGACAATCAGTGTCAGCCTTCCAGTCGGGCCGCGGCCATTACTGCAGCAGCTGCCAGCGCTGGTGATGGGCCGCGTGTGCGGCTCCGAGTGGCTGGTGCCGCTGCCCGCGCTGCCGGCGCTGTCCGGGCCGCTGCTGCTGCCGCTGCAGCATCAGCCGCCGGTTTGCAACCCCTGCGCGCCAGACTGTAGGCAATGTAATCGCCATTAGATTTTGTGTGGATAAATTGTTCAGTTCATATCAACTAAAATTACAATATGCCAGTATTCAGCTCCGAAGAGCGCTGACCTACTACCGTGAACTTCAAAATTCGTGATTCCGAGCATCTCTATCACTAATGACGCCTTCGTTGGAGTGACAAAAACAATCAGTGTAATCGCCATTACATTTTGTGTGGATAAATTGTTCATTTCATAGGTTTGTTGAATAATTTGCGCCATCATTACAATCTGTATAATCACTGAAACGTCATATCAACTAAAATGATACGATGCCGGTATTCGGCCCCGAAGAGCGCCGACCTACTACCGTGAACTTCAAAATTCGTGATTCCGAGCATCTATCTCACTAATGACACCTTCGTTGGAGTGACAAAAACAATCAGTGTAATCGCCATTACATTTTGTGTGGATAAATTGTTCAGTTCATATCAACTAAAATGATAAGATGCTAGTATTCAGCTCCGAAGAGCGCTGACATCTACCGTGAACTTCAAAATTCGTGATTCCGAGCATCTCTATCACTAATGACGCTTTCGTTGGAGTGACAAAAGACAATCAGTGTCAGCCTTCCCGTCGGGCCGCGGCCATTACTGCAGCAACTGCCAGCGCTGGTGATGGGCCGCGTGTGCGGCTCCGAGTGGCTGGTGCCGCTGCCCGCGCTGCCGGCGCTGTCCGGGCCGCTGCTGCTGCCGCTGCAGCATCAGCCGCCGGTTTGCAACCCCTGCGCGCCCGACTGTAGGCAATGTAATCGCCATTAGATTTTGTGTGGATAAATTGTTCAGTTCATATCAACTAAAATGATAAGATGCCAGTATTCAGCTCCGAAGAGCGCTGACCTTCTACCGTGAACTTCAAAATTCGTGATTCCGAGCATCTATCTCTTTAACGACACCTTCGTTGGAGTGACAAAAGACAATCAGTGTCAGCCTTCCCAGTCGGGCCGCGGCCATTACTGCAGCAGCTGCCAGCGCTGGTGATGGGCCGCGTGTGCGGCTCCGAGTGGCTGGTGCCGCTGCCCGCGCTGCCGGCGCTGTCCGGGCCGCTGCTGCTGCCGCTGCAGCATCAGCCGCCGGTTTGCAACCCCTGCGCTCCCGACTGTAGGCAATGTAATCGCCATTAGATTTTGTGTGGATAAATTGTTCAGTTCATATCAACTAAAATGACAAGATGCCAGTATTCAGCTCCAAAGAGCGCCGACCTACTAGCGTGAACTTCAAAATTCGTGATTCCGAGCATCTCTATCACTAATGACGCCTTCGTTGGAGTGACAAAAACAATCAGTGTAATTGCCATTACATTTTGTGTGGATAAATTGTACAGTTCATAGGTTTGTTGAATAATTTGCGCCATCATTGCAATCTGTATAATCACTGAAGAAGGAACGTCATATCAACTAAAATGATACAATGCCGGTATTCGGCTCCGAACAGCACTAAACTCTACCGTGAACTTCAAAATTCATGATTCCGAGCATCTATCGCTGCCGCTGCAGCATCCGCCGCCAGTTTGCAACCTCTGCGCGCCCGACTGTAGGCAATGTAATCGCCATTAGATTTTATGGCTTGTTTAATAATTTGCGCCATCATTGCAATCTGTATAATCTTAATCACTGAAGACGTAAGTAACGTTATATCAATTAAAATGATACGATGCCGGTATTCGGCCCCGAAGAGCGCTAACCTACTACCGTGAACTTCAAAATTCGTGATTCCGAGTATCTGTCTCTGCCGCTACAGTATCAGCCGCCGGTTTGCAAACCCTGCACGCCCGACTGTAGGCGGTGTAATCGCCATTAGATTTTGTGTGGATAAATTGTTCAGTTCATATCAACTAAAATGATAAGATGCCAGTATTCAGCTCCGAAGAGCGCTAACCTACTACCGTGAACTTCAAAATTCGTGATTCCGAGTATCTATCTCTGCCGCTGCAGTATCAGCCACCGGTTTGCAACCCCTGCACGCCCGACTGTAGGCAATGTACTTAATCGCCATTAGATTTTGTGGATAAAATGTACAGTTAAAATTAAGTTACATTCTTAAAAGTCGTTACTCATTCTTATCTACCGCAATGGGATTTTAAATTGGCTTGTGTAGTAATATACACCATCATTGAAATTACCTTATTATTATTGAGGGATGTAAAATTCTGTACGGCGCCTGACTGTAGGCAATGTAATCGCCATTAGATTTTGTGTGGATAAATTGTTCAGTTACAACGATAAGATGACAATATTTAGCTCCGAGGAGCGCTAACCTACTACCGTGAACTTCAAAATTCGTGATTCCGAGCATCTATCTCTATAATGACACCTTCGTTGGAGTGACAAAAGACAATCAGTGTCAGCCTTCCAGTCGGGCCGCGGCCATTACTGCAGCAGCTGCCAGCGCTGGTGATGGGCCGCGTGTGCGGCTCCGAGTGGCTGGTGCCGCTGCCCGCGCTGCCGGCGCTGTCCGGGCCGCTGCTGCTGCCGCTGCAGCATCAGCCGCCGGTTTGCAACCCCTGCACGCCCGACTGTAGGCAATGTAATCGCCATTAGATTTTGTGTGGATAAATTATTCAGTTCATATCAACTAAAATGATAAGATGCCATTATTCAGCTCCGAAGAGCGCTGACCTCTACCGTGAACTTCAAAATTCATGATTCCGAGCATATCTCTGCCGTTGCAGCATCAGCCGCCGGTTTGCAACCCCTGCGCGCCAGACTGTAGGCAATGTAATCGCCATTAGATTTTGTGTGGATTGATTGTTCAGTTCATATCAACTAAAATGATAAGTTGCCAATATTCAGCTCCGAAGAGCGCCGACCTACTACCGTGAACTTCAAAATTCGTGATTCCGAGCATCTATCTCACTAATGACACCTTCGTTGGAGTGACAAAAGACAATCAGTGTCAGCCTTCCCAGTCGGGCTGCGGCCATTACTGCAGCAGCTGCCAGCGCTGGTGATGGGCCGCGTGTGCGGCTCCGAGTGGCTGGTGCCGCTGCCCGCGCTGCCGGCGCTGTCCGGGCCGCTGCTGCTGCCGCTGCAGCATCAGCCGCCGGTTTGCAACCCCTGCGCGCCCGACTGTAGGCAATGTAATCGCCATTAGATTTTGTGTGGATAAATTGTTCAGTTCATATCAACTAAAATTATAAGATGCCAGTATTCAGCTCCGAAGAGCGCTGCCTACTACTGTGAACTTCAAAATTCGTGATTCCGAGCATCTATCTCTATCATCACTAATGACACCTTCGTTGGAGTGCTATTAGATTTTATGGCTTGTCTAATAATTTGCGCCATCATTGCAATCTGTATAATCTTAATCACTGAAGACGTAACTAACGTTATATCAATTAAAATGATACGATGCCGGTATTCGGCCCCGAAGAGCGCTAACCTACTACCGTGAACTTCAAAATTCGTGATTCCGAGCATATATCTCTATAATGACACCTTCGTTGGAGTGACAAAAGACAATCAGTGTCAGCCTCCCAGTCGGGCCGCGGCCATTACTGCAGCAGCTGCCAGCGCTGGTGATGGGCCGCGTGTGCGGCTCCGAGTGGCTGGTGCCGCTGCCCGCGCTGCCGGCGCTGTCCGGGCCGCTGCTGCTGCCGCTGCAGCATCAGCCGCCGGTTTGCAACCCCTGCGCGCCCGACTGTAGGCAATGTAATCGCCATTAGATTTTGTGTGGATAAATTGTTCAGTTCATATCGACTTAAATGATAAGATGCCAGTATTCAGCTCAGAAGAGCGCTGACCTACTACCGTGAACTTCAAAATTCATGATTCCGAGCATATCTCTGCCGTTGCAGCATCAGCCGCCGGTTTGCAACCCCTGCGCGCCCGACTGTAGGCAATGTAACCGCCATTAGATTTTGTGTGGATACATTGTTCAGTTCATCAACTAAAATGATAAGATGCCAGTATTCGACCCCGAAGAGCGCTGACCTACTACCGTGAACTTCAAAAATTCGTGATTCCGAGCATCTATCTCTATAATGACATCTTCGTTGGAGTGACAAAAGACAATCAGTGTCAGCCTTCCCAGTCGGGCTGCGGCCATTACTGCAGCAGCTGCCAGCGCTGGTGATGGGCCGCGTGTGCGGCTCGCCATTAGATTTTGTGTGGATAAATTGTTCAGTTCATATCAACTAAAACGATAAGATGCCAGTATTCAGCTCCGAAGAGCGCTGACCTACTACCGTGAACTTCAAAATTCGTGATTCCGAGCATCTATCTCTATAATGACACCTTCGTTGGAGTGACAAAAGACAATCAGTGTCAGCCTTCCCAGTCGGGCCGCGGCCATTACTGCAGCAGCTGCCAGCGCTGGTGATGGGCCGCGTGTGCGGCTCCGAGTGGCTGGTGCCGCTGCCCGCGCTGCCGGCGCTGTCCGGGCCGCTGCTGCTGCCGCTGCAGCATCAGCCGCCGGTTTGCAACCCCTGCACGCCTGACTGTAGGCAATGTAATCGCCATTAGATTATGTGGATAAATTGTTCAGTTCATATCAACTAAAATGATACGATGCCAGTATTCAGCTCCGAAGAGCGCTGACCTACTACCGTGAACTTCAAAATTCGTGATTCCGAGCATCTATCTCTATAATGACACCTTCGTTGGAGTGACAAAAGACAATCAGTGTCAGCCTTCCCAGTCGGGCTGCGGCCATTACTGCAGCAGCTGCCAGCGCTGGTGATGGGCCGCGTGTGCGGCTCCGAGTGGCTGGTGCCGCTGCCCGCGCTGCCGGCGCTGTCCGGGCCGCTGCTGCTGCCGCTGCAGCATCAGCCGCCGGTTTGCAACCCCTGCACGCCCGACTGTAGGCAATGTAATCGCCATTAGATTTTGTGTGGATAAATTGTTCAGTTCATATCAACTATAATCACCAAATTAAAAATTTTAAAAACCGACTTCAACCGGTTTCTCCAAGGTTCCCGATTTGTTTCCATCATTGGTTTCCTCAAATCCTACTTTCTGAATGCAAATTCTTGTAAATGAATGAAAATTACCAAAAGTGCCATACATGTACCTATAACAATTGAAGAGATCCCTCGATTTCTCCAAGATCCCATCATCAGACCGCAACTTGGTGCCAACGGGACCATCTCGGAGTAATACACGTTCGATCACAAAAAGAAATTTTAAAAACGGTTCACTATTCTCGGAGATATCGGGTAACATACATACAACAAAAAAAAAATTCAGTCGAATTGAGAACCTCCTCCTTTTTTGAAGTCGGTTAAAAATGATAAGATGCCAGTATTCAGCTCCGAAGAGCGCTGACCTACTACCGTGAACTTCAAAATTCGTGATTCCGAGCATCTATCTCTATAATGACACCTTCGTTGGAGTGACAAAAGACAATCAGTGTCAGCCTTCCCAGTCGGGCCGCGGCCATTACTGCAGCAGCTGCCAGCGCTGGTGATGGGCCGCGTGTGCGGCTCCGAGTGGCTGGTGCCGCTGCCCGCGCTGCCGGCGCTGTCCGGGCCGCTGCTGCTGCCGCAGCAGCCTCAGCCGCCGGTTTGCAACCCCTGCGCGCCCGACTGTAGGCAATGTAATCGCCATTAGATTTTGTGTGTCAGTATTCAGCTCCGAAGAGCGCTGACCTACTACCGTGAACTTCAAAATTCGTGATTCCGAGCATCTATCTCTATAATGACACCTTCGTTGGAGTGACAAAAGACAATCAGTGTCAGCCTTCCCGTCGGGCTGCGGCCATTACTGCAGCAGCTGCCAGCGCTGGTGATGGGCCGCGTGTGCGGCTCCGAGTGGCTGGTGCCGCTGCCCGCGCTGCCGGCGCTGTCCGGGCCGCTGCTGCTGCCGCTGCAGCATCAGCCGCCGGTTTGCAACCCCTGCGCGCCCGACTGTAGGCAATGTAATCGCCATTAGATTTTGTTTGGATAAATTGTTCAGTTACAATGATAAGATGCCAGTATTCAGCTCCGAAGAGCGCTGACCTACTACCGTGAACTTCAAAATTCGTGATTCCGAGCATCTATCTCTATCACTAATGACACCTTCGTTGGAGTGACAAAAGACAATCATTGTCAGCCTTTTCTTGAAGACGTAAGTAACGTCATATCAATTAAAATGATACGATGCCGGTATTCGACCCCGAAGAGCGCTGACCTACTACCATGAACTTCAAAATTCGTGATTCCGAGCATCTCTATCACTAATGACACCTTCCTTGGAGTGACAAAAGACAATCAGTGTCAGCCTTCCCAGTCGGGCCGCGGCCATTACTGCTGCACCCCTGCGTGCCCGACTGTAGGCAATGTAATCGCCATTAGATTTTGTGTGGATAAATTGTTCAGTTCATATCAACTAAAATGATAAAATGCCAGTATTCAGCTCCGAAGAGCGCTGACCTACTACCGTGAACTTCGAAATTCGTGATTCCGAGCATCTATATCTATAATGACACCTTCGTTGGAGTGACAAAAGACAATCAGTGTCAGCCTTCCCAGTCGGGCTGCGGCCATTACTGCAGCAGCTGCCAGCGCTGGTGATGGGCCGCGTGTGCGGCTCCGAGTGGCTGGTGCCGCTGCCCGCGCTGCCGGCGCTGTCCGGGCCGCTGCTGCTGCCGCTGCAGCATCAGCCGCCGGTTTGCAACCCCTGCGCGCCCGACTGTAGGCAATGTAATCGCCATTAGATTTTGTGTGGATAAATTGTACGGTTCATAGGTTTGTCGAATAATTTGCGCCATCATTACAATCTGTTTAATCACTGAAACGTCATATCAACTAAAATGATACTCGTACATTGCCAGCTCTGAAGAACGCTGACCTACTACCGTGAACTTCAAAATTCGTGATTCCGAGTATCTATCTATGCCGCTACAGCATCAGCCGCCGGTTTGCAACCCCTGCACGCCCGACTGTAGGCAATGTAATCGCCATTAGATTTTGTGTGGATAAATTGTTCAGATCATATCAACTAAAATGATAAGATGCCAGTATTCAGCTCCGAAGAGCGCTGACCTACTACCGTGAACTTCAAAATTCGTGATTCCGAGCATCTCTATCACTATGACACGTTCGTTGGAGTGACAAAAGACAATCAGTGTCAGTCTTCCCAGTCGGGCCGCGGCCATTACTGCAGCAGCTACCAGCGCTGGTGATGCCTGTATTCAGCTCCGAAGAGCGCTGACATACTACCGTGAACTTCAAAATTCGTGATTCCGAACATCTATCTGTATCACTAATGACACCTTCGTTTGAGTGACAAAAGACAATCAGTGTCAGCCTTCCCAGTCGGGCCGCGGCCATTACTGCAGCAGCTGCCAGCGCTGGTGATGGGCCGCGTGTGCGGCTCCGAGTGGCTGGTGCCGCTGCCCGCGCTGCCGGCGCTGTCCGGGCCGCTGCTGCTGCCGCTGCAGCATCAGCCGCCGGTTTGCAACCCCTGCACACCTGACTGTAGGCAATGTAATCGCCATTAGATTTTGTGTGGATAAATTGTTCAGTTCATATCAACTAAAATGATGAGATGCTCCGAAGAGCGCTGATCTACTCGCCATTAGATTTTGTGTGGATAAATTGTTCAGTTCATATCAACTAAAATGATAAGATGCCAGTATTCAGCTCCGAAGAGCGCCGACCTACTACCGTGAACTTATTCGTGATTCCGAGCATCTATCTCTATAACGACACCTTCGTTGGAGTGACAAAAGACAATCAGTGTCAGCCTTCCCAGTCGGGCCGCGGCCATTACTGCAGCAGCTGCCAGCGCTGGTGATGGGCCGCGTGTGCGGCTCCGAGTGGCTGGTGCCGCTGCCCGCGCTGCCGGCGCTGTCCGGGCCGCTGCTGCTGCCGCTGCAGCATCAGCCGCCGGTTTGCAACCCCTGCACGCCCGACTGTAGGCAATGTAATCGCCATTAGATTTTGTGTGGATAAATTGTTCAGTTCATATCAACTAAAATGATGAGATGCTCCGAAGAGCGCTGATCTACTACCGTGAACTTCAAAATTCGTGATTCCGAGCATCTATCTCTATCATCACTAATGACACCTTCGTTGGAGTACCATTAGATTTTATGGCTTGTCTAATAATTTGCGCCATCATTGCAATCTGTATAATCTTAATCACTGAAGACGTAAGTAACGTCATATCAATTAAAATGATACGATGCCGGTATTCGGCCCCGAAGAGCGCTAACCTACTACCGTGAACTTCAAAATTCGTGATTCCGAGCATCTATCTCTATAATGACACCTTCGTTGGAGTGACAAAAGACAATCAGTGTCAGACTTCCCAGTCGGGCCGCGGCCATTACTGCAGCAGCTGCCAGCGCTGGTGATGGGCCGCGTGTGCGGCTCCGAGTGGCTGGTGCCGCTGCCCGCGCTGCCGGCGCTGTCCGGGCCGCTGCTGCTGCCGCTGCAGCATCAGCCGCCGGTTTGCAACCCCTGCGCGCCCGACTGTAGGCAATGTAATCGCCATTAGATTTTGTGTGGATAAATTGTTCAGTTCATATCAACTAAAATGGTAAGATGCCAGTATTCAGCTCCGAAGAGCGCCGACCTACTAGCGTGAACTTCAAAATTCGTGATTCCGAGCATCTATCTCTATAATGACACCTTCGTTGGAGTGACAAAAGACAATCAGTGTCAGCCTTCCCAGTCGGGCCGCGGCCATTACTGCAGCAGCTGCCAGCGCTGGTGATGGGCCGCGTGTGCGGCTCCGAGTGGCTGGTGCCGCTGCCCGCGCTGCCGGCGCTGTCCGGGCCGCTGCTGCTGCCGCTGCAGCATCAGCCGCCGGTTTGCAACCCCTGCGCGCCCGACTGTAGGCAATGTAATCGCCATTAGATTTTGTGTGGATAAATTGTTCAGTTCATATCAACTAAAATTACAATATGCCAGTATTCAGCTCCGAAGAGCGCTGACCTACTACCGTGAACTTCAAAATTCGTGATTCCGAGCATCTCTATCACTAATGACGCCTTCGTTGGAGTGGCAAAAGACAATCAGTGTCAGCCTTCCCAGTCGGACCGCGGCCATTACTGCAGCAGCTGCCAGCGCTGGTGATGGGCCGCGTGTGCGGCTCCGAGTGGCTGGTGCCGCTGCCCGCGCTGCCGGCGCTGTCCGGGCCGCTGCTGCTGCCGCTGCAGCATCAGCCGCCGGTTTGCAACCCCTGCGCGCCAGACTGTAGGCAATGTAATCGCCATTAGATTTTGTGTGGATAAATTGCTCAGTTCTTATCAACTATAATCACCAAATTAAAAATTTAAAAAACCGACTTCAACCGGTTTCTCCTAGATTCCCGATTTGTTTCCATCGTTGGTTTCCTCAAATCCTACTTTCTGAATGCAAATTCTTGTAAATGAATGAAAATTACCAAAAGCGCCATACACGTACCTATAACAATTGAAGAGATCCCTCGATTTCTCCAAGATCCCATCATCAGACCGCAACTTGGTGCCAATGGGACCATCTCGGGGTAATACACGTTCGAACACAAAAAGAAATTTTAAAATCGGTTCACTATTCTCGGAGATATCGGGTAACATACATTAACAAAAAAAAAAAAAAAAATCAGTCGAATTGAGAACCTCCTCCTTTTTTGAAGTCGGTTAAAAATGATAAGATGCCAGTATTCAGCTCCGAAGAGCGCTGACCTACTACCGTGAACTTCAAAATTCGTGATTCCGATCATCTATCTCTATAATGACACCTACGTTGGAGTGACAAAAGACAATCAGTGTCAGCCTTCCCAGTCGGGCTGCGGCCATTACTGCAGCAGCTGCCAGCGCTGGTGATGGGCCGCGTGTGCGGCTCCGAGTGGCTGGTGCCGCTGCCCGCGCTGCCGGCGCTGTCCGGGCCGCTGCTGCTGCCGCTGCAGCATCAGCCGCCGGTTTGCAACCCCTGCGCGCCCGACTGTAGGCAATGTAATCGCCATTAGATTTTGTGTGGGTAAATTGTTCAGTTCATCAACTAAAATGATAAGATGCCAGTATTCAGCTCAGAAGAGCGCTGACCTACTACCGTGAACTTCAAAATTCGTGATTCCAAGCATCTATCTCTATCACTAATGATGCCTTCGTTGGAGTGACAAAAACAATCAGTGTAATCGCCATTACATTTTGTGTGAATAAATTGTACAGTTCTTAGGTTTGTTGAATAATTTGCGCCATCATTACAATCTGTATAATCACTGAAACGTTATATAAACTAAAATGATACAATGCCGGTATTCGGCCCCGAAGAGCGCTAACCTACTACCGTGAACTTCAAAATCCATGATTCCGAGCATCTATCTCTGCCGCTGCAGTATCAGCCGCTGGTTTGCAACCCCTGCGCGCCCGACTGTAGCCTCGTCCTACCCAATGTGATTTATAAAGGACATATTCGATGGTTAAGAACAAAAGAAAAGTGATTATATTTTCGAACTCATTAGGTTTCAATTTCAAAAGCTCTAATTTAGTATCCGGGCAGGACAAGGGTAGGCAATGTAATCGCCATTAGATTTTGTGGATAAAATGTACAGTTAATATTAAGCTAAATTCTTAAAAGTCGTTACTCATTTTTATCTACCGCAATGGGAATTCTAAATTGGCTTGTGTAGTAATATGCACCATCATTGAAATTACCTTATTATTATTGAGGGACGTAAAATCCTGTGCGGTGCCTGACTGTAGGCAATGTAATCGCCATTAGGTAGATTTCGCGGATGAATTGTACAGTTATAAGTTAAGAGGTTAAGTTTACTTTTAGTGGTAGTCAATAAAATTCATATTTAAGTTAAAAAATACAAGATCTAGCGCCAAATGGCATATGGGGCCCTGCAATTGTATCTATAATTATTATTAGGAAATAGATGTTTTGGCCTAATCCAAGTAAGAGAAGGATGCTACAGTTTTGTACAGTGTTTTGTACGGTTTTGTTCGTCTATTGTCATGTTCAGATATTTTGACCATCATGGCTGCCACGATATATCCAGGGATCGGATACCGGTTTTTTCTCCATAGAAAGGAACGGTTCTAATTTCGTTCTTTTTCCTTCTTTGGTATACAGGGTGGAAAGAGACGACGTTCCTTCCCGCTACCGACCGAGTCTACCAACCATTACGATGAACTTTCACTATGGGACCAACAACGAAATATGTTTTTAAAAATGTAACCCCTCATACAAAGTGAGTGATTAGTTAGAGTTCAATAGTATGGAAAAGTCAATTTTCCATGTACGCTTTCGATGTTGGTCCCATACTGTAAGTTCATCGTAATTGTTGGTAGACTCGGTCGGTAGCGGGAAGGAACGTCGTCCTTTTCCACCCTGTATAAATTCATTGTTAATGGAGTCATTTAAAAATACGACGTTGTTAATAATTATAATTACTTAGGTACATACAATTTCGAGTAGTTACTGCGTAAAGAGTATAAAACATTTTAAAATATTTGGCTAATTCGAGCTTTTTCAAAAAACCGGTTCCGATCCCTGGATATATCTATGGCCTTAATACCGTCGCCAACATATATATCGCAGCGGCCATGGTGGTCAAAATATCTGAACACGCGCTCTAACGCCAATACAAATGACAATAGATGTCTGCTAAAGGTGCGTTTAAACCAAAAGAGCATTCGCTGTTCTAACCTCCCACTATGAAATTCGATCGGTACACAAAACGTGATTGGTTGATTTCGTAGAACGGGCGCTAGAACAGCGAATGCTCTTTTAGTTTGAACGCACCTTTAGATATTTGTGAGCACCCTGGCCACAGGATATGTCAGATGGCGACTGTATTAAGGCTTATTGATATTTTCTAATGCCAAAGAAAGTTGCCAAATACATAATTATTTATTATGTAGGTATATTTAAATTAAGTTACCTACTATTAAAGTAAGTTTCGAATTAACGTACCTAGTTAAGGCAAGTAGGTATGTATCTATGTTATATTTAATAAAATACTTTAGATGTTACACGTTGTTTTCTTTCGATATCCTATTCCGTAATTAGAAAAAAAAATTGTTAACACTCGTTTGGGCATTTACCTACCTCCTAATGCGTCCATACGCATAGTTAATAGGAGAGGCCTACGTCCAGCAGTGGACTATGATAGGCTGATGATGATGATGATGATGATGATGAATACTTGTTATCAAACATGGTAAACTTCATAACATTTTCGGTGCAGTATAGTCCTACGACCTTATTCTATTCTAGTTAGAGAGATGATCAATGAATAAGGTTTGTAAACGTAACCTAATGTTGATAATTATTAACTATTTCAGATGTATTGGTGGTACCACAGGAAGGCTACCACGATCAACTATGCCATTCAGTTTAGGACCTAATCTGAATCACAATCCATGTGTCAGTTCCATAGAAGAGCTGTCAAAAACTGACAAGCCGAAAGAGATCATGGTAGCCCAACAGACATGTATGCACATCTAATAATAATAATTCGTCCACAGGAGTCATTCCTCGTACCTGGCATCCTAGTCTCAAAACTCTCAGTATTCACCACTCACATATATTCTTTTACAAAAAGCTACCATAATGAACACCTGCAGAATCGTTCGCAAATTTCTAGCTCTAGACCAGTAGAGTCTAATTTAAATTTTCTATATTCGTTTGGCCAAAAGCCCGCGGATATGGAAAAAAAAACTTCCTCCGGTTGGAGAGAAAGTTTAAGAAATACATACATAATTGTAGACCTCAAAAGAAACGACATTATACATGAAGACAACTAATCTAGAGGCAGACAACAGGCGGTCTTATTGCTAAAGAGCAATCTCTTCCAGACAACCTTTAGGTAGCGAAACATAATTATAAAGCGTTTGTTGGTAGGTGTAGCAAAATATCAGAACTTAATTATGACACAAGAAAAGTAAACATGCAGATAAACATACGAGGGGCGGCTGAATAATAATCTACCTCACTATGAAATAAAAGACTGTAGTATACAGTTTTTTTTTATTTTTCTATGTAGTCTCCTTCTAGTGTGGTGCACTTCTTACATTTGTCAAATAATGACATTAACCCATGAAAAAAAAATTCTTTTGGTTTGTCGTCAAAAAAGTCAGTTACTGCAGCCTTCATTTCGTCGTCAGTTGAAAATCTTCTTCCTCGGAGGTCTTTTTTCAGATGTCTGAAGAGAAAATAGTCGCAAGGGGCTAGGTCTGGACTATACGGTGGGTGGTCAATGTTATCGAAGCCTATTTCTTTCATGGCAAGCTTTGTTGTGCGAGCAGTATGGATAGGTGCGTTATCGTGTAACAACAAAATTCCTTTGCTTAATTTCCCTCTTCTTTTTTATTTTATTGTATCTCTTAACTGGTGTAATAGGTTAGCATAATATTCAGCATTCATTGTCATTTTTTTAGGTAAATAGTCTATCATTAATATACCTTCCGTGTCCCAAAATACTGTAGCCATAAGTTTGCCCGCTGCCGGACGGACTTTAAATTTCCTAGGAGGCTTTTCATCCTTAAACTTCCATTGTAAAGACTCTTGTTTACTTTCGGGGTCCCACTGTCTAATCCAGGTTTCATCACACGTTACCACCCTAGACATAATTTCTTCCTCTATCCCACGGCTCATTTCCAAAAACTCCTCACAACATTTGACCCGTCTGACCTTGTCAAAAGCCGTTAACATTCTGGGGACCCAACGTGCACTCACCTTTGACATGTTCAAATGCTCATGAATTATTTCGTTAACTCTTTCTTTACTGATGCCCACATCTCTAGCTATCTCCGACTGTTTCACTCGTCGGTCTTCTAAAATTATTTTCTTTACTTTGGCAACATTTTCCTCCGTAATAGCCGAAACTGGCCTACCGCTACGAGGGTCATCTTCCAGGCTTTTACGGCCAAATTTAAATTGCTTAGACCAGAATTTTACGGTGAATTCGGAAGGGCACGACGAATCACCAAACACACGTAACATACGCTCTCGAATCTGTGAGGGCGTATTTCCTTCTTTTGTTAGGAATTTGATCACTGTTCGCTGCTCAATTTTATTAATTTTAGTTTTTTCCCCCGACATATTGTAATAATTCGAAAATCGTTCACAAATGAGACTCCCGATACAAAAGAATGTCACAAAATTTTAAAAAGGAATAACCAATGAACACGAATGCATTTCAGCCAGTAACATTTTCGTATTTTTTTTTGACCAAGTAGATTTTATTTCAACCAGCCCTCGTACATACAAGCCCCGATGCAGTGGAGTTCGTCTAGTTCGAAACAATTTTTACAATTTTTTGAATATTTTAAAAATGATCACATTATGCTAATGATAAATTGTATGAACGTTAGTCATGGTTAATGTACTACATTTCAAGAGACACAACAATCTG